>VDFB02021444.1:80331-164707 GCA_007258455.2 Sequoia sempervirens | reverse complement strand
CCTTTCAATCAAGGCACGTCTGCGAGTATAGTACCTGTATGTATCAAATTCCTCTGGCTGCATGTGATGGCTAAACCGTCAGGATGGCAGGATTTAGCTCTGATACCACTGTAGAAACCCTAGTTTCCCCAAAATCTCCGTTTCTGACTGTTTTTAGGTTTTTCTGATGGTTTTTGGTTTTTTTTGCAATTTTTGAGTTTTGATGCAATAAATGAATAGTACGGCTTTTTCTAGAAATTAATGATAAATTCCTTAAAAATGCTAGATGGACAATATGTGTAGAAAATACTAGCTAGAATGAAGGCGTCTCTTTTATTTGCTCAACTGGAAACAATACAATAAGATTTTTGAAGCATGCAATAAAAGAACAATAATTTTTATTGAAGAAACCTGGTAAACAGCTGGCTGGTAATCTGCTTGTGAAGGTACGGCTGATGCCAATATAATGCTTTCTCCTCTCTGCAACAGTCTCAAATGGCTCCCAGTATCCAAGCGCCCACACAGGTGAAGACTGGCGTCCCTAGAGATAGGCGTTTTCTCCAAGAACCAAAACACACCTTTATGAAAGTACGGCCCAGGTACAGTAAAGGTACGGCCTGCTGTCAGTAGCAAATAAGATTTTTATGGCCTCCTCTGATGTCTCTGAATGATGAAGAATATGTGCGCCCAGGTAAATAGATGCCTTCTGAATGATGGAAATATGCTGAAGCTCTGCGAATGAATTAACTCTGAAGGTCAATGATTTCCTTTGTGTGAGAAAACCTCTGCTGGCAATAGATCAAGTGATATTTCACACTCTCTGAATTGCTTTCCGCTGGAGATGGCTCGTTCCCCAAGGAATTCGAGTTCAAACCCTAAGGTTCTGTGCTTAGATCAATTTGATCAGTTTCTCAAAATCCAATAATCACATAATGCCCAAAACCCAAGGCAAATCCACTATTATGCTGAAAAGTGCGATTTCCTTAAGAATAGGGTTTTAATAAAATATTCACATTTTAATCTTTTAATTTCTCCATAGTCACAGCTGAATATTTTAATATAAATCAAATGTCAATTTTGGCCCCTTCAATGATGGCGCACCCCTCAATGAGAAATCACTTAAGTTATAAATTAATATTATAACTTTATATTATAATCATTAAATAATTAATATTTAATTAATGCGATTAAATATTAATATCTTCCTCGATACTCATCCGATGACTGATCCGTCTGATGCTGACGAACTTTGAAGTGATTCCGAATACTGCCAAAGCCATACTGCTAAAAATAGCAGGGGTTCCACTCTGCCTGCCAGGAACTGCTAAAAATAGCAATTCTGCAAAAAGTCTCCGATTGAGCCAATACGAAAGACTACTGATCAATCTCTGCTAACTGAAGCTGAGCCAAGCTCTGAAGTGATCCTTTATCCAGTCTATTAGCCTACGAGGGTTGTGTGATAGGCCAATCCTGTACTCCGAGAGATGTCACTGAGAAGGGGACATGACAGAGGTAGACCAACCACTTTACATGGGGAGTTACTCTGTAGAAACCCTAGTTTCCCCTGATTCTGATTCTGACTGAGTTTTGGTTTGTTTGTTGCAATTTTTGATTTTTTTGACGTTTTTGAGGTTTGGAACAATAAATGAAGAATGCGATTTTTGCTTGAAAAAGGTAATAAATTTAAATAAAATAAATTATCACTTGAAACTACAGAAGCAATAGCGAATAAGGAAGCCAAACTATTATTTAATCTCCAGTAATGATTACAAAGAAGATCTACTGACATGCAAATAGAAAAGTGATGACTTTTAATGAAAACCTGGAGATTTCAGCTTGCTGGTAAATAACTTGAACTGGTACGGCTGACATGCAAATCCACTTCTCCCTCTGTCTGAAGATGCAAAGTGATGCCTGGACTGTGGGCGCCTTGACTGGTGAAGACAGAAGTCAAATATGAAAGGCGTTTTGCTTCCCTTTGAAAATATGCCCCTTTATGGACTGGTACGGCCTGTATAGTACAGATTTGTACGGCTGAGACAGCAATAAATGACTTTGTACGGCTCCTCTTTCTAGCCTCCAGAATAACAAAGAATAAGCGCCTAGATGAATAGAATGCCTTCTGAATGAATAAGTATGCTGAAGCTCTGTAAATAGATAATCCCTTAAGATCAATGATTTCCTCTGGATGAAGAAACCTCTGTTGGCAATAAATCAAGTGTTATTTCACACCCTCTGAATTGCTTCCGATGGAGATGGCTCGTTCCCCAAGGAATTCGAACTTGAAACCCTAAAGTCTCTTGCTCAGATCAAAGTTGATCAATTTCAAAATCAATAATCATCATAATGGCTCAAAACCCAATGCAAATGCATTATATCTCTCAAAAGTGCGATTTCTTCAATAGTCTCAGCCAAATATTTTATAATAAATTAATTGCCAAATTGGTCCCTTTCCTGATGATGGGCGACCCCTCAATAAAATCACTTAAGTTATAATTTAATATTATAACTTTATATTATAATCATCAAATAATTAATATTTAATTAATATAATTAAATATTAATATCTCCCTTGTTACTCATCCGATGACTGATCCGTCTGAAGTTGACGAACACTGAAGTGATTCTGAATGCTGCCAAATCCATACTGCTAAAAATAGCAGGGGTCCCACGCTGCCTGCCAGGAACTGCTACAAATAGCAACTTCTGCAAGAAGTCTCCGATCGAGCCCAAACGAAAGCCTACTAATCAAACTCCGCCAACTGAAGCTGAGCCAAGCTCCAAAATGACGTCTATTAGCCTACGAGGGTCGTATGATAGGCCAATCCTGTGCTCCGAGAGATGTCACTGAGAAGGGGACATGACATACTCTCATTCAGGAGAATTGGTTCATCACTTCTTGTCAAAGAGGTGCTACTTTTCTGTTGGAGGTTTCTCTTGTGTGTTTTCCAACCACCTTGGAGGTCTTATCTTGCGACTCAATGCTCATCTTACATGCTCACACTTGGGAATTTCATTGGTGCTATTGTGTTTCCTTGTGTAGAGCGCTAAAATCAGATTGTACTTCGTTGATTCCAGCCTTGAACAACAGTGATTATTTGTTTCTTCAAACCTATCCTATTCTCAAAGTTCAACTCATGGAGGTTTGTGAAGCAAAGTTTGATAGTTTCTCCACAATATTGGTTCAGGACAACAAACTTCGACATGCTTTGATTCTACATTCTGAGACTCTTGTGGTTGGAATTGTGAGAAATTTCTTCAGTCTTCATAGTTGTGCCATGATAATTTAGTTGAGGCTTATTAGATTCATGTGGAGTCACGAGTTTGGGTTTGATGAGCTCTTGCAAAGGATTGCTTTCCTCTTTGCAAGAAGATTTGGAGAAGTCACATTTGTAGCTATGGCTTTGTTAGATACCTTGTGCAGATATGCTGAGGATTACAGTGTTGAGTTGAGTAGACTATCTTTTCCTTTGCCCAGGATTGTGATTAATAGTGGTATGGTTGATATTGATGACTCAGAGTCTTTGGGGCGTGAGATGCTGCAAGGTGTTGACTTCAGTTCTTCCTGTTTGTTATTGGATGTTGTCATTCTAGAGTCACAGGGGAGGTTAGTGTAGTCTTGGCATGATCTTTTCATTGATGTGATTAGAGTGGTGCAGCATCGGTGTGGTGATTCCTTCTTGAGACAAACATGGGACCCTAGGATTTTACTTGGTTTGGCATCGATTCATTCAAATTTTTCTGGTGTTGTGGTGGCATTGCTTGAGGAAAAAGAATTTTGGGAAGGGTGGATTGTAATGTCCCCATTTTTAAGACTACACTTTCCAGTGAGTGATAACCTATCCTCGGATGCCTATAAGCTAGTCAAAGGCAAAATTAGGGTTTCCAGCTGCTTGGAGGTTTCTTTTGAGAATTTGAGGGCTTGCATGTTGGAGTTTTGCAGTTTGGATTTTAGATTCCTTTTGGGTTTTCAGAGAGCTTCACAATGGTGTGACATGCAACTACAACAGAGGACTTTTTCGAACTTAATATTTTTAGTAAGTACGACGACTGCTCGGATTGTGGTTAAAATGAGTTTGGAACAACTTACTATTTTTAGCAATATGCTATTTTTAGTAAGTTCTATTTTTAACAGTGCTATTTTTAGCAAGGTTTTTGCAGTTCAGTTTAGTGGCTATATCTGGCAACTCAGTTTGAGCAGTTTGGTCTCCAACATCCTTAGTGCTATTTTTGGCAGTGTTTCAGCAGCTTGGTATTATGGCTATTTCTGGCAGGGCAGTATATTCAGTTGGTCTCCAACTTTTGAGGTGATTATTTTGGAAAGTTTGATACTTGATGGAAATAACATTTTAAGTGAAATAATTTTGCTAAGGCTTGGAGGACGCCTTCTTGGAGAGATAAGTTAATTTTATTAAAAAGGCAATTTTTATAAAGTATTTCACTTTAATACTTTGGATGCCTAACGTAGAGGATTATTTGCATTTTTGATAAGTTTATTACCTTCATAAAAAAGGGACGACTTGGAGAAGGGTCTAAATGAAATGCAAAATGCAAATTATTGATGAATGTGAATTTGAGATAGGCACCCTAATTGGAGGGAAAAACAGATTTGAATTTGGAGAGAAAAGGTTATAAATATGAGTGTTGGGCTCTTTGTTTGGCATCCGTGAACAAATTCTATCGTTATGCTGCCGAAATGGTGAGTGAGTTGCTTCGAGGAATGCATACCTCCTAGATTGGCTTAGCTTCTTGCTTGAAAGATAGCAACTAGTTAAGATTATGGCTGTTCTTGACTCTTGAGAGCATATTGAGCACATTGAGATGGAGTTTTCTTAAGTTTTTGGGGTTTCTGAAGTTGTTGGTTATGCATAGCTGAAAGTCGATTTTAGTCAGAAGTCTTAGAATAAATTTTGTATGGTTCTGGGTAGTTTGCATTTGACATTGTCATCCTTGGGCGCCCCCTTTTGGTGAGTTTCAGATTTTAATATGCAGATTTGGATTTTATTTTGCAGAAGTCGCCCCTCTTGAGGTCATTCTACTTCATCATGCCTGGCAAATGTTTAGATAATTCATTGAGTAGTTGTTGCAGCTATTTCTTGGTCCTAAATTGGTCGTCATCTTCCTAGGAGTTCATTGTACTTGGTCTCATGTCATTCGGAGTAGTTATGAGAGAGTTATGAGCATTTTAGTGGGTTGTCTAGTTGCTGGTTTGTTCATTTTCAGTTGTTGGTTTGTCAAAATCAGATTGTAGAATTTTGTCTTTTGGGTTGGGTTTAGTGTGGTTTTAGTCATTTGATGATAGGAGAGACATTCAATAATTGGAGCATTGAGACATTTCAAATATATTGATATTGGTAGGAGTTCTATCATTTTGTAAGGCTGAATAGTAGTACTATCAGCTATCTTCATTTCTGGCTAGTTTCATTGTAATTCCCATGTTTGTGGAAGAGACTGGTCTTTGCTCAGTCTTCATTGTACTGCATTTAGATCCTCATCACCATATGTTAGCACCTCACCCATCTCGTGTCTTGAGTGCACATTCTTGGTGTTGAGTTACTTTTAGCCTTGCATCATTCTCAATAGATCCTCCGCCATATGGTAGCGCCTTACCCACCTCGGGTTTGGATTGCACATTCTTGGTGCTGAGATTACTTTCAGCATTGCATCATTCTCAATAGTTCCTCCGCCATATGGTAGCTCCTTACCCACCTCGGGTTTGGAGAGCACATTCTTGGTGTTGAGTTCTCGTTAGCTTTGTATTACTTTCAGTTGTTTCTAATGACCCTCGGCGCCATATGTCAACACCATTTTCATCCTGAGTTTGTGTGTGCATTCTTGGCATAGAGTTACTTTTAGCAGTGGTTTGGATTTGAGTTAACCTTAACAGGTATTGTTGTGCTGAATTGCTCGTTAAAATTGAAAAAAATTGGTTTGGCTCATTACATAAGAGTCCAAATGCAAGACGTCTCTTTCTTTGATCCCTTTAGAACGTCTTATTTGGTGAGATAATTCATTAGCTTCAATATGACAACTTTCTTTGACTATTTGATTCTTGTCCTCTTGTGTAGGCCCTTCCTCTCTTCCTTAAGATTATTTGTCTTTATTCTACAGATAAGACAATTTGCAATCTCTAGGTAGGAAATGCATCATCCCAATATCCACTAAAGCCAAGATCTTATCTAGTTAAAATAGTTGTGATATTGTGTAGTCTTGCTCTGTCTTTATTTGACTTGGCATTGTTTGTCTCTTTCCCTTTAGTGTAATTTTATCTCCATTAGTCATTTCTTATAGACTCCTAATTTTGTGTAATTCAAATCTTGCAAATATGGAATTATTTTCCTCAAATCGATTCTAGCAAGCCCAAATTTGGCCAAAGACCATTAAATTTGGCTACAGCAACCTGCAGAAATAATTTGCAGCAATACAACAGCTACTGCAAACCCTTGCAATAATATATCAGCTATTGCAAGACGAATCCTCCAATGAAGCACAAATTGGATCTCTAAGATGAAGCCCACAACTAGCAATAATTTAGTTTATTTTTCACAGCCTCAAAATTCCAAATCAATGGGAGTGATCATTCCCAAGGATTCAATAATGGCAGAAACCCTAGCTGGCTCCTTCACCAAACAATAATATCAAGCAAATAACAATTCCTGGATATTAGAAGTTTGGCCTGATCTCCCTTTATAGTTTTTCAATCCCCCTTCAAGAAGCTTCTAGAAAACAATATTAAAGTAATATAATATTTGCACTTCACAAATATTTAAAATATAACTTTATAGTATAAAGTGCAAATATAATATCATAACATTAAAATAAGAATTATTATTAAAGCTACCTTTAATAATAATTAAACATTATAACTTAATAAAACACCTTATTTCTCCCAATCGACTGAATCCAGGAAAATGGAAACCATCATCTGACCAGGTATCTGCCGCAAAGGACACCCTAACCATGCTTATTAGCCTATGAGGGTTAGGAATAGGCTAAACCGTCTGAAAACTGATGCTGACGAAAATGGAAACATTACAGAGAGCCGGAGTTGAGAAGCCTAATTCTCCTGATTCCCATACCGCCCCACTTCTTTGGTTTGCACTCCTTATCCCAAGCCACTAGTGAAATTATTTTTCTTTCTTCTATACCGACCCATAGGAATCACTTCTTGATTTGTTCAAACTTTTCCTCAAATTTAACCAGAACTTTAAAAAGGCTCATGGCAAAGATTGGTAAATTCTGAAGAGACGCTTGGAGAAGTTGCAACTTACTAGCTTGGCTGAGTAAGGCCCTTTTTCAACCCACCTTGGAGTTTAATCTATCCAGAAAACCAAGCCAAAAAGAGTCAAGAATCTTATTACCACAGAGTGGAAGGCCCAAATAGGAAGAAGGAAGATTTCACAAATTACAATTGAAATCTGGCCTAACTTGGAGCTGGCCATTAGTATTGAGGAAGAAAATGTTGCTTTTCAGAAGGCTAATAAGTTTCCTTGAAGCCTTTTCATAGCCTCCTAAGATAGCTTTAATCTTCTTAACTTATTTGACCGAAGCTTCTCCCATGATGACCGTATCATTAACAAATTGCCGATGAGAATGCGAAGGACAAATAGAGGAAGTCGAACACCATCCAAAGAATGTTTAGAAACTTCCTTCTTAATACTTCTTCCTAGGACTTCAGCCAAGATAATAAAAATAAAGGAGAAAATGGGTACGCTTGTTGAAGCCCTCGAGAGCTTTTAAAGAAAGGAGAATGAGAACCTTTAACCAACATAGAGAACTAGTGAGTGGAAACTAGCTTGTTGGTAAGCACTACAAATTTACTTCCAAAACCAAACCTTAAGAGCGCCTTGGCTAAGAAGCTCTAATTGACTTTGTCATAAGCTTTACTAAATCCAACTTTAGGAAGAAACCAACCTTCTTGTTAATAGAAAGACAGTGAATAATTTCATGGATTGTGATAATAGAATCTAAGATCTATCGCCCACAAAATAACCAATCTGCTGATTGGAGATCGGATGAGGAAGAACAACTTGCAGTCTGATTGCAAGGACTTTAGAGAAGATTTTATAAATAGAGTTACATGGCTAATACGCCTAAAATCTCCAAAATACTTAGCACCAAGAACCTTCGACACCAGAACAATGAACGTAGAATTTAGCTCTTTCAACAACTTTTTTTTTCCCAATGAATTCCTTAGTAGCATTCACCACATCCTTAGCCACAATATCCTAGAAGGTGTAATTTCCCCTTTCCTTAGGCAGTTATTAGTTGCAGAGGTTATTCCATCACTTGGTCGTCGCGGACTAAGAGTTTGGTTAGGGAGCCCTTTGAGGGTGTTTGTGGACTTGTTCAATCAACCTTTTTGAGCTCAGTCGATGTTTTCCCAGTTTAGAGTTTACCAGGAATTGCATTGTGCACCTCTGAGAGCATTATTTGGACACTTTGTCCATACTTTCTATTTTTAGTAAGCCGTAGGGGGTCATTGGTATGATCAATTGGCAATATTACTATATTTGGCATGGTGGCGAATTTTTATCCTAGAGTTATCTTGGTATTATGACGGTCCTTTGTATTAAGTTTTAGTAACGTCAATAATAAAGTTAAATTAAAATATTTAACTTTATGTTTTATTAATATATTTTAAAAGGATGAAATATCCCAACTAAGATATAGATAAATTTTCTCATTTTGAAACACAAATTCATGCCCTAATTTTTGCACTTCAAAATTTCTGCTAAAAACCCTAACTGCTGATATAAATTTCTGATTTCAAACATGCAATAATAGTAACATATATCTTTCCCAATTGCTTCAAATAACTTAGCAGATTTATCTAGCCTTAAACATGAATGTAACCAACAACATGAAACACCAAAATGACCATCCAAAACATGCTAAAATCTGATTATCAATTGTTCAGTTCTGCTGCTATAAAATCAGACTTAGTATGGAATGCAAATTCACCATGAAATGGGCTCCAAACATGCCAAACAATGTACATTGGCTTGCTGATATGAAGAAACCCCAGTTACAAGCCAAAATATGAAATGAAATAATGATCTACGCTAACCCTACCTGGGTGAACTGCTCCATCTCACACAAATGCAAAGATGAATGCAAATATATGGCAAAAGTGCCTTCAAAATCCTACCACAAGGGTGCACTGGCCTGCTGGTTTGTACGTAGGGTTAGCAACCCTTGAAAACTTGTCAACATCCTCCAATCTAGCCAAATTCACCTTCCCCAAGTTAAGGCACACCAATAGCAACTTAGGCGTTCCACACTAAGGTGAAACCCTAAGTCAAAATAGCATCAAATCTACCCTCCAAAGTTACTAATAACTAATTTGAAAATCTGAGCATGAAAATCCACATCAAAATCCATTGAAGTGCAAGTGAACTTCCATCATGAATTTAGCATCAAATCTACCCTCCAAAGTTACTGATAACTAATTTGAAAATCTGAGCATGAAAATCCACATCAAAATCCATTGAAGTGCAAGTGAACCTCCATCATGAATTCCTCCATTGAAGTACTAGGTTTTCGTCCAACTCCTCTACTATTCACAAGGGTTTTCGTCCTTGGAATGGCTGCAAAAATTGCTTGATCAAAAAAGAAGAATAATCCATGATGCCTTGAAAACTCCAAATGACCTTGTTTATATAGCAATCACTCCTTATTTCTCCAAATAGGTTGGCCCAATTTGGGCGCCACTATTCCCTTTTAATTTTTTAAATTTTCTTTTTATTTTGTTTTTAATTCCTCTACTTGGTGCCAACTCCCAAATTAAAATTATTATATTTTTTTGCTATATTTTATTCAATTTTACCCTTGTAAATCCCAAAAGGGGCCACTCAACCCCAAATAAAATACTAAATTATTTTAGGTGCCAAAAATCAGATTTAAATATTATTTACCCTCCTTCCCTAGGACGCAAAAATGAAAATGTTAAAATATTACTTTTTCTCTTTATTTTCCCTTGCTCGCCCAAAAGTGACATTGCAATCCTCCCTTCCCGAAATTGCTTGTCCTCAAGCAATGACAATCATACCACCACTTGGACCCCAAATCATCACACTACCACTTGGATCTCATGCATTGGTTTCACTTCTGCCATACACAGCTCAAACCCATGGATCCCTTGGTGAAGATCATGGGCATTATACGTCAATTGGTATATCTCTGCAAGTATAAATCTGCCCCTAATGATGAATTCATCTATCCAATCTCGCATATGTTTCCCGCATATGACCAATTGAATTAACTGATGTTGATCTGCCGATGAATCCAAAATCTGTGGAAGCAACAAAGTGGCCTGTGAAGTGCCATGAAGAAAATCGGAAACATATTGCCACAGTTGCGAAATCTCAGCCTTGAGGGATGCCATATCATCTCCATCCTTGAGCACTCATTCCTTTAGACTATCTGTTGCGACCTCGAAGAGATTCACATCAGTATGTCGGGTGCTTCTATCAAGATTCGCCTTGAAAACCTTGAAGTCATCTATCTCAACCTCATCAACGTTCTTGTCTTCCGAAGATGTAGCAGTCTCAAGGATAATCTTGCCATCAAAACTCTTCTTTATGTGAACTTGCTTCTTAAGTTTCTTTACTAGTGTGTCTTGGTAGATATCAAGTTCTGCAAAGTTCAATTGATAAGAAGGCTTCCTTCTCTTCCTTCCTAGGATGTTCTCAAGCAAAGATGAGGAGTCTTTGCTAACTTCTCTGGGAGGCTCACTTTCAGTTCCATCAACTCCTGATGAATCAAAGATGCTGAGACGTTGCGAACTGGTGAATCAACTTTTGAATCTATATGAATGGGAGAAAGCTTCAGTGATGGTGGAGAAACAGGTGATGAAGGCACTGCTTCAACTTGTGGTGCTTATTCTATTGAAACTTTTGATGCATCTGGTGGCTATTCTTGTTGAATCCAAACGGGAGACTTCACCTTTTTCTTTGAACTCTTCAACATTCTGCTAATCTTTGTACCTTTTGGAGGAGTTCTCATATCTTTCACTCTTGGTTTTGGTTTAGAAGAAGAAGAAGGTGGAGATGATTGGACTATTGGCGGTTCTGTAATTGGAATAGCTACCTTCCACGTCCTTTTACTATTCAAGAATATCCTATTGTTCTTTACACTTGTTCTTTCCTCAATTGAGGTGTTCTCTTTGGCAAACCAATTAATTTTTGGAAGTGGCTGTTGATCGATCTGATCTTTGGAATACATGGGAAGTAGGAATTCACCATCATCATTTGAAAGACCTTCCATATCCTCTAATAGGAAATCAACCATCTACTGAAGGGTAAATCTATTGTAATTGCACTTGCGCACTTTGAACCCATCCACACAATTAACCCAAAAATCTTTATCTGTAGGCACATGTGCTTGATTTTGACCAACACGTGATGCAAAGACACCATGAGGATCATACGAATGTCTCATTGAAAAACTTGAGGCGAAACTTTGACATTTCATCACCTATCAATTTGGCATCAATTATTGATCTACATCTGTAGCTGCTCATCCCAACCGGGAAACTAAATGCAGTCTTGCACCTATTACGCAAAAATGCGTGAACTTCGTAAAGTTGCCTAAAAAATTCCACGAACACTACCTCATCCGTTGGATATCTTGGTAGCATGACTGCATCACCTGAGAAGCCATCTACCCTAATGTAGGAGAACGTGGGAAATTGGATAAACCAATCAACACACTCTGCCATTGCGAATCTGGCATCCGTTGAAATTTGTACATGCAACTCATTATCTAAATCTCGCACAATATGCATCAAGAATACATCATTCACTCGCCTGTAATGTAGCTCAGATTTTGAAAATTCCAAGTGCGGGTAATGATCACGCACATGTTGAATACACAAAGTTCCAATGACATTTAAACCTTTAAACCTTCCTTGAAAGGCCATTAGATATATTAGGTAATATATCATGTGGAACTCACAGACCTTGGAGAACTCTGTTATCTGACGGTGGAGACTATCACTGATCAAAGCTGGCCAGTCATAGTGTTTTGTTTTGTCAATAATCTGGGAAATGATGTAAAACATCCAAGGCTGGAATTTATTTGCTTCTGCTTGACTTGTGACTCGGTTGAGCAAAGTGATCATAACTGCAAATTCCTCTTTGAACTCACCACGCTCAACATTTTTCAGAAAAGTATTCTACTTCTCTTTCAGCCACTTTTGCGCAACTCTTTTCCGCTATTTCTCCTTTTGTGCCACTTTTTGCGGAACTCTTTTTCAGTATTTCTCCTTTTGCACAACTCTTTTCTAGTATTTCTCCAATCGAAATGATGAAGTGTTTTGTCCATGGCGGCATTGAGAAACATCTCTCAACATTCTTTGGCCTGAGGCTGCAAATAGTACACCCATCTGCTGATTGGATCTTTCGTGAAGTTGGATTGTAATGCTTAACACAAGCAATTACGAATTCAAGGCTTTGCATTGAGATGGGGATTGAAGCTACTGCAAGCAACCCGGAATGAGCGAGATTCCCGATTGTAATGTTTCCTGTGTCTTCCAAAGAACGCAAATCAAGCACTGGAATCACATGGTGCAAGTCAGTTTTGAATGTTCTCAGGTAATCATGGAGCAAAACTGATTTGGTCCTGATTTCTATTGGAGAATATTGCATGTCTAAAAACTTGAATTTTGACTGTGAACACGTCTATGTTCTGAAAAGTTTTGTGCAAACTACTAAAAATAAGTTGATTTTTCTCCAAAAAGTAGATTCCTTGAAAAAAGCTGAGGTGTGGATTTTGAAGACAATCACGTTTTGAAGAGACCCAGTTCATCACATTTTGAGAAAGCTAAGGGCTTCTCGAAAAAGCGCCAAAAAAGCAAATTTTTGGAAATATAAAATTTACCAATCTTCAAGAGGAGCAAAAAGTAGATGGACCCAAATGGATGAAAACTAAAAATGCTGACCACCTATTTCTAAAATACATTGCCCTACAAGATTGGACCATTAAAAATCGTGCCTCTGTGCTTCTCAATCCCGATTCCACGAAGAACACTAAAAAAAACTCCGTTTGAGCCTCTAATTTTTTATGAGAAGAAAATGATATTTTTCTTCCTTTGAATGCCAACCTGCAAAATATGAAGAATGAATGCCAGAAACCCTCTTAAATAGAGTTTGAAGACAAAAAACGCTTTCTTCGCAAAGCCCTAAAATTTTGAAGTCTATACATGAAGATAGAAACTTTGTATGCAAAAATCCAAGTCCATTTGCACGTGCAATGCTGAATCCCTCTTTTGTAGCTGCAAAAAGCACACACGTGAAGAGACGTTTTGAAAAAAACATATGTGTTTGTTGACATCATATTCTAAGTGTTGAAAACCTAGGCACCCCTGGTTGACAGGGGTGCCTAGCATCCCATGCCTTAGCCAAATTTCAATGATTTTCATCTTTCATTCATCCCTGATCTCTACCTTTACCAACTGTGTCTTTTGATCATTGATTTTCGCGAGACGACGAACACCTGCATCCAAATGCTTGAGCATACTAACCTGTTTGATCCTCAATGATATGTTTGCTAGCTTTTCTCAGACTCTAATGTTGTTTTTATCCTATTTTTCGGGTGATTGAAGGCTATTGACGGGCAAAATTCACCGTTTTCAAACAACGAATGATAGAAGCCGAAAAATGACTAAGGCACCAAATGTTAAGGCGCCCTGATTGGATAGGGGCGCCTAGACATCACTGAGTTAGAATTTTTTTTTATAAATTTCACCATTTTTGGTTTCGCCTCTGTTTTGCATGAACACCTTTTCTCGATCATTGACAGTTTGACATTGTCTGCACATTATTTGAGACTTTGAATTTGATACTTGGTAGTAGATAATCCTCCATTGATGACCTTGGAGCTCGTGCTTTGCCTTCTGAAAAAGTAGAATTAACCCACCAAAAAAATCTTGACCTTTTGATGATTCTGATCGGACCAACCTGATTGGGAAGTATTTTCTACCAATCAAACTCATTTAGAACCCTCCAAACAAATATTCTATTTTTAGATAGTTTTGTCAGTATCCATTTGACAACAAACCCAAAAAACCCTGAATCAGGTCTATTTTTAGAAACTTCAACTTTGACGAAATTTTTACATGACTTTGACCACTCTTTACAAAATTCCTTAATGAAGCAAAATTTTTGATTGGGCACAACAAATAGTAGAGAGTTGTAGGCACGTGTTTAGAAGGGTACCCAGTGAAGTATCAAGTGCAGATTAGTGATCAGAGTGCGGGGAATGTTTCATATTGGGCTATGATATGAGTAGATTTATATTTTTATTGGCATATGCATGTATAGAGATTGGTTGGTGTGTATAGTTTTAGAGGCATAGTTTTTAGTGATATCTTTATTAAGGTATCATAAAATGGTTTTAGTCATTACATCTTTTTGTATGAATTTGTGAATCTATTCCCCAAATGGATATAGACACATGTCTACCTCAAGTTCAACCTCCCATCACCGCAACACACTCAAAACAATCTAATTTAAACATCTTTTAGTTTGTGTTGATTTATGTTTGTTCTAGCTTCCATATCTAGGTGTATATTTAAAACAATAGGGTTTATTCAATCGATATCCTTAGACAATTCATGTGGTAAGATTGTTTCTACTATATGAAGGTGTAAGGATTTGTGTGATCAAACCAACAGACAAATATGAAGTGACAAATTGAATAGGTTTATACTATGCATTGGATATTGTTGGTAAACAGATTTTTCACTATAGATTTCAAAGTGACTCGCCCAACAGGCAGTGACAAATGTCCCAACGGTTGGATAAGTTGTTAGTCCAACAACTTTCCTCTACATTTGAGAGGGGGGAAACTCTCTCATATGATGGGGGTTTTTGGGGTTTTTGTATACTTTTAACTTGAAAGTAATAAAAGGAGAAAAGAGAAAACAAAAGGGAAAATGGCATAATAATACCAACTGAGATTCACAACTGATTACAAATGAAAAATGAGGTTCTAAAATATGTTTTGATATGCAACAATGACGAAGGAAAGATGGAAAAATCTCAACATACGAAGAGATTAGCTACTTCAACACATTCAAATCAAGATACCAAGATATGATTGTGCTTCATCAATCACATAGATTACCAATGGTTTACACAGTTACACAAAGGGATTATTGATTTAACATACAAGAAATCAGTAATAATAATACGAACCAAAATGCATTCTTCCTTATCTTTACAAAATCACACAATTAGAAAAACCCATTATGTACAAAGTGTCAAGCCAAAGATTCGTGATACAATCTTTCTAAAATGTTCTCAATAGTTTCCCACCTGCCTGAGTCTCCCTTTACAATACTGAATAGCCTGTATTCATAGGCTTCCTTTTGGTAACCACCTAATAGCTACCTTGTAACTACCTTCTTGAAATAGAATAATTTAGAAATAAGCTTTATTTCAGTTAGAATTTACTCTTCCTTTCTAGAATGAAAGCTTATTTTCTAACCTCTAATTACAATAAGTGACATGAGTCACTTTTTTAAAAAGGTAACTCGATACCTATAACTTTAAAGAAAGAACAAGTTATTAGTTTTGTTGAAGTGGATACTATGTCTTCTTCCAATCTGCGAGTTACTTGCTCATCAACAATTTTGCCATCAATTACCTATACTCCAATTGCATTTTCTAATCATCATTTCTTCTTAAGGATATAATGCATTGAATGACGAGGAGGCTTGTATAAGGCATGATCAATTTTGTGTACTCATCTTTATTTTGGTCTTCATAGAAGTAAGCATGGCATAGATTATAGTCAAATTTTACTATAGACTTGTATTGTATACTAATCATAGGGTTCATTCCACAACTACCAAACTACATGCTTTTGTGAAGAAGTTTGGCAAGGAGGATTTCAAACCAGTAAGTACTCCTATGGTCATCGGTTTTCACTTGAGCAAGACTAATGAGTCACTTAAGGTTGATCAAATTTTTTATAGATCTATGATTGAAGGATTATTGTACTTGACTGCTTCTAGGCCTGATATGATGCATGCACTATGTTTGATTGCCAGATATCAAGCTAATCCTAAGAAAATTCATGAGAAGGCAGTAAAAAGAATATTCAGATATTTGAAGGGAACTCTAGATTATGGTTTGTGGTATAAGAAGGTTGATAACTTTTCCTTGAGTGCCTATATTGATGCTGATTGGGCGGGATGTGTGGATGACCGAAGAAGCACTAGTGGAAGTGTATTTTTCTTAGGGGACAAATTAGTCTCTTGGTTCATTAAGAAGTAGGACTCAGTGTCCTTATCCACAACAGAAGTTGAGTATATTTCTGCAGCATCTTGCTGCACCCACGTGCTTTGGATGAAGCAGAATTTGAAGGATATAAAGGTGGTATATGATGAACCCATTCCTATATTGTGTGATAGTACCAGTGCAATTAACATTTCCAAGAATCCGATGATGCATTCAAGGAATAAACACATTTCTATCCTATATGACTTTCTAAGGGAGAAGGTTGCAAAGCAACAAGTCAAAATGGATTATGTGCCTACTAAGAATCAAATTGCAGATATCTTCACTAAGGCGCTTTCAAAGGATACTTTTGAGTATCTCCGGTAGAAGTTAGGGGTTATTACGCCTCCTTTTTCTAACTAGATGCATTGATGGTGCATCTATCCAAGGGGATAAATTCATGTCATATCCTTTTTCTCTTGGATTGATGTGTGCTACCTCTTAGAGGGAGTAGGTAGTTGGATGGTTTTTGCTAATAGAGGGAGCATGTGCAACTATTTGAAAAAGAGGTGTTGTTGGTCAAAGGAGGAGAATGCATTGACGATTTAAATAAAGATCTTTTTGCCCTTTTCCCTTGATGTCAAAGGGGGAGAATGTGCGGGTGTGTATTGCCATCAATGCCAAAGGGGGAGATTCTTGGCATTGGTTGTCAACACTTGGGGAGATTGTTGGTTGGCATTGGTTGTCATTGTGTCTACACTTAGTTTGGGCTATCATTGGTGCTTACAGTTGTATGTTGATACTCTATGATGATATGTTCATGTTTGGATGTCATGCCTTGTTTGATTTACTAATGTTCATGGTTGGATGTCATGCCCTGTTTGATGGCAATTAGAGTTGTATTGTATATGGTTGTTGACAATAGAGATGATATCATGATGACATATTAAGTTGAGGATTAAAAGCATTAAGATGAGGATCGAGATTAATGTTGATATTGGAGAGATGTTGTTGATGGTCTCTAGTATGTTGTTTGCTCTCTCTTGTTGTTCCTAAGGAAGTATGTGTTGCTAAAAGAAAGTTCTGGTCTTTGCATTTTGGTGAATGTTTCAATTATAGGAAGGTGTTTTGAAGACTGTTCGGGAGAATGCTACGCATTCCTTTGCCTTTGAATATTTGGTCTTGTGGTTTGGGATTCAATGTTTATGCTCTGTGGATGTTTCACTCCTATCTTTTCAGGTCACCAGTGTTGTCAAGGAGGTTTCTAGTAATTGCAGTATATTGGTAGTTTTGTTGGATGTCTGGACTAGTGTAATGTCCCCTTTTCTCTGAGATCTATATCTTGCAGTGGTTAGCCTACTATTTGGTTCTCATAGGCTAATGAGACGTTTAGGGAACCCTTTGGAGGGTATTCAAGAGTTTTTAGCAGGCTTGTGTATTCGTTTCTACATATTCAGCTCAATGTTTTAGTTGGTTGGTTGGCCTTATGAGGCAATTCAAGACTTGTTCCTTGCTACTAACTATTTTAAGTAGGTCACATCAGGGTCAGTAACAACCGGTTCCTTGTTAAAAAGAAAAGGAAAATGTTTTCTACAAAAGTCAAAGTCAAGGGAAGAAAGTCAAAATCAAAGCCAATGGAAGACATCCAGAGCCAAAGGAAGTCAAAGGAAGCCAAAGTCAAAGTCAAAGGAATTCAAAATCAAAGTCAAGGGATAAGGATAAGGATTGCAAAATATCTTATCCACAGAGGATAAGGATTGCACAATATTGTGGACAAGGATTGTAAAATATCTTATCCATAGAGGATAAGGATTGCACAATATCTTATCCACAAAGGATAAGAATGACAACTCATAAATCAAAAAGGTGAATCTTATCTACAGAGGATAAGGATGACAACTCATAGGAAAAATATCTAAAGTCAACATGACTTTTTGATTTAGGCTCTCAAAATCTATAAATAAGATGCCTATGCTTTGTTACAAGCATCCAAGTTTATTATACAGAAACAAAAAGCTGAGCAACAAGGGTTTGCAGGTATGGAGTTTCAAGCTGATCTGAGGAGGAAAACCCTCAATTAGGACAGAGTCTACAGGTGTGGAAGATCACCCAAGGTCTCTTGTTTGGATGGTTTCACACAAAGATCATCATATGAGCATTCACAAATTTACTTTGAAGTTTCATTCAACGTTTTCAGTTTATATCAACATATTAGAATAAGACAGAGGCCATTTCCGACAGTTGCACACCCTACCTGGTACGTTCTGGGTATGAAACATATGTAACCTTTGAATCATTAATTAAATTTGGGTATTTATCTCTTGCATCTGTTTAGAACTGTCATTTTGCAAAAAATCTTTATTATCTATATTGTTGGAAAAATTCAAATAACCCAGATCAGGGTGGGTTATCACAACTAGTCCGAAAAATGCTGTGCATTTCTCTGCATTGATGTTTCTGCTCCTGCAGATTGGTTAACATGCTCCCAGTGTTTGTATAGTGTGTCAATTCAGTTTTCATGTAATGACGTGTTCCGCAAATTGGTCTGATAATGTTCTATCTCTTAGTTGTGTATTATGTGCTTCTGGGATGAAGTGTTCTATCTTTGTATGGTTTACGGTGGCTATTTGTGGCATGACAGCGTGAAAGAATCGTATGGAAGTGTTGTTGGATGTTCATGGAACGTCGCTATGTGGTCTGCACATCAATGTTTGATCTCTTTGGTGTCACATATTGTTTTGAGTTAGTTTTCTAAGAAACTTGTTGATGTCTATCCGATAGGGCTTGTTCTCTTGCTTGCACTATGTGCTTGGGGGTTTGCGCCTGCATATGAAGTTGTGTTAAGATGTATTTGGGTCCTAACCTATCTTGTTTAGAACCGTGTTGAATAAATTCAGATGGAAGTATGTTTTTGGGCTGACTGGTAATGTACTACATGTTTCATCTACACGTTTCCTTGTTTTCGACTTGGGATGATGTGTGCCAATGTGTGTGATGTTTGGGATCACATTGGAAGATGTAATAAGATTGCTTTTGATCCTCTCTATCTTTTGGATAGGACCGCATTATGTTCTTATGGTTGACTTGTTCAAATCATTGTTTGCATTTTGTTTTGGCTGACCTAATTGGTGTTTTGAGATCTTGCAAAGGATATAAATGCAAGAACATTTCAATTGCAAGTTGAGGTGGTGTGTGGTGGTGTGCAAGCATGGAATAATGAAGTGAGTTGTGAAAGAGAAGAGTCAGATGAGCTTTAACGCCTTAGTCAGCGGAGTGTTGTGTTGACAAATGTTGTAATTCTAATTTTTCATGTATCTTGCTATCAAACATGTTGGCGTAAAATCTAACACCTCTGGAGTGCAGGTTTGTACGGACAGCTATGTACACTACGCAATGAGTGCTCTTCAAATTAGGAGGGGAAGCTCCGTCGTTGTGCTGGAATGCATGAAAAGAGAAGTAATCTAAGTCCTATCTTTTTGTTCTTAGCTGGAAGAGGCACAAGGTTAAGAAAACCAAGAACGTTGCAGCTAAGGATTTTCTGGTTTCGCAGATCATTAACTACAACTAAGCTAACTACTTTAAATCTATCCGGCCTCAAGAAAAAGAGCATGAGAAAACGGAGGGTTATGACTATCGGACGATAAACGTGTTTAGATTTCTACTTGAAGGGTACATCTATCAATCAATCTAGAGTTTGTTGCCAAAACAGATTTAAGAATTTACCATGACAATCTTATGAAACCCTATGTGGCATAACACTTGATCAAAATAGTAAAGACTTCACAAAACAGATTTATCATCACAATCTCACGAAACCCTATGTGGCATAACCCTTGATTATAATGATAAAGATTCACAAAACAGATTTATCACCGTAATTTCTCAAAACCCTATGTGGCATAACGATTGATCACAATGATAAAGATACACAAAACAGATTTATCATCACAATCTCTTGAAACCCTATGTGGCATAACAATTGATCACAATGGTAAAGATGCACAAAACATAAAGAATCCACCATTACAATTGCATGAAACCCTATGTGGCATAACAATTAATCATAATAGTGAAGACACATGAACAAATACAAAAGAGCAATATTGAGGGCAAGGTAGGTTTAACATATATAAAAGTTATTTACAAAACGAGCAAACGCTTCATTTATATATACATCAAGGTGTAGGAACCCTAAAATCACCTTGAGTCATCTACGCCTGGCAATGCATGCAAGATTCGCCACAAACCCTAATGAAGTAAACTATACACCAACGGAAAGCTACCACCGCTTAATTAAAGATTCAATCTAAAATGGACAATTGTGCAAGCATGCACGTCTCCACAGCAAGTTAACTGAAGATCATCATCACGGAAACCTAAATGAAACGGCAAAGCTAATCTCGTAATAGATATGTATGAGATGACAGTATCGAGTTAATTTGAAAGGTAACCAGCACCCTCGTATGAATAAGTCTATCCAGAGGAAATCAAGTCTACTCAATGGATCAAGTCATAACTTCAATCTAGGCCGCTAACCCAGATCAATATCCGAATATCGCTAACTTGAGCAATTCTACAATCTTTTGCACACTCAAACTAGTATTTGAATCACTTATAATCTTAAGTGCTCCGTGATCAAGGATGGCTATTATCTCTTCTCTCGGTGGCTTGATACAAATGGTCTCGCCTTTTCTAATCTAAATCATGAATTAAGACCCCGATTTGTCTTGAATTCAACTAAAATGTACCACAAACTTGCTTATCACCGTGAACACGGCTGTTCATAATTTTTTTTAAACCAAAATAGCTCACGAGGCTAAAATAGCCTTTCAAGAGTTAT
The DNA here is from genome assembly GCA_007258455.2 of Sequoia sempervirens. NCBI lineage: Eukaryota > Viridiplantae > Streptophyta > Pinopsida > Cupressales > Cupressaceae > Sequoia > Sequoia sempervirens. The sequence goes on along the minus strand of VDFB02021444.1, from coordinate 143,662 downwards.
TTTTGGCGGTAATTGAGATATGGGTTTGTCCAGAAAGATTCTAAGAACCTAAAATGTCGATTTATGAAAAATTTGACTTCACCGCACTACGTGGAATTTTCAGTTGAGAAAATTAGAGCCTCGAGAACTGATGCTCTGGAGTAAATTTTCCTAAAAAATTCTGGCACATGGGTTTTCTCGAGGAAGCTATTCTGAATCAACCCAGATGATTTGTTTTGCCAAAAGTCGCGAATTCTTCAAACATGCGAAAGAATTTAAGACGAGAAATAGAAGAATTTAAGACAGAAGAAAGAAGTTTTTAGTGCTCTGCTTCTGCTAAAATCGCCATCTTGTCTGAAGTCTGCTGATAATTCTGACTTGTACCTACAAAGAAAGTGATTGGAGAAATCGCCTTTGCAAATAGATGAGAAATCTGCCTTTGCTTTGAAAGAATTCGCCCTTTGCTTGAAGAAAAACGAATTTTAACTTTGAAGATATGAATTGCCTTGAAAAATACGGATCTCCCTTGAAAATACGCCTTGTGAATGAAGAAAAACGAATTTTGCTTGAAAAATATGAATTTCTCTTAAGAAAAACGAATTTCTCTTTAGCTTTGTGAATAATAAATGAAGATGGCGCCATGCTTAAAGAAGATGAAATTCGCATCAATCTGACAACTACAAGATTTAAAACCTCAGTTGAAAATAGAAGCCTTCTGATTGGTTGCCTTTCAGTTCCACTGCCACTGACTAGAAGTTCGAATTTGAATAAATATAATAAAATATTTATTATCATGCATTCAGCAAAAGGCGCCAAAAATAGAAAATCGCCATCTTAAGCATATTTTGAACTTCAGTTGACAACTCTGTTGAAGCTTTAAGATTCACCGTCGAGCTTCACCGATTCCGAAAAGTCAACTCTTGAACTCATAGGCGTCCATTTGCTCAAGATACTTCACTTTTTACTAACTCCCTATTTTATAGCTGACAGCACTGTTACGACTGGCCAACTTCAACACTGATTTCCGGATGACCGGGTGATGCTGAGACTGACCAAGAATTCATTGGAAAGCCTACTGAACAAGGAAGAAATGTCTGCTGGGAGACACTACTGCAAAATCCATCATTTAATCCCCTGAAAAATTAGGCGCCCCTGATTAAATTCATTTACGGGTTCCAGACTTAACCATTTTCCTAAACTGCTATCTGACACTTCAAACGGTCATTGACAATAATGTGGTGAACCTCGCCGACAGAACCAAGCTCATCGCATGACCGGAGATATTCTCGTATCCAACGATTATATGCACGACACTGAAAAGTCAGACAAGGGCCCCTGCGCAAAAGCGCCCGTTTTAGTTGCACTGGTGTCATTTTGACGAAAGTCGAACTTTCATCCAAGTACCCTACTTTGACCTCTGATATCTGGAGCTGGGATGACCCGATTCAGGCACTATCTGTTTTAACGGACAGCCAGAAGGGCCCACAAGAGAAGTCTCTGGAGGAAACAAAGCAAGAAAACTGCTTCTAAGACCTCAAAAACTCCAGTGCATATTTTATTTAAAATTACCGCCCCAAACTTGGCCATTTTCCGGATATCTTCACTTCGCAGTATTACACCAAAGACCTCGCACGCACGAGCGACTGCCAAATCCCGAAGGCTGACGGCTAGGCTCGTTGGATAGATAAAATGATTACGCTCAATAGTTGTGAAGACTTCGAACGCGAACGGGCTCATCTGACAGGCCTAAAGGCTAGGTGCCTCTGGACTGTGGAAATACACTGAAAATCGTTTGTTGTTCCGCCCGTGAAATTACATCCTTGGTAGAACTTCCGCCACGATCACCTGGAACGTCGGATTGACAAGCAGGATGATGCATTGCGGAGCTAGGCTAGAATACTACTGATGTTAGGAAGACTCTCCCTGTAAATTTTGGCATCTGAAGGGTCCTTTAAACCAGCGCCCCTGGGCTGTACTTGCACTGGGATCAAACGGAGAAGCTCAGAAACGTGAAAACTCCATTTTAAGCTGATCTTCAGACGACTGCTACCGGAACTCTGAAAGTCGGATGACTGCGTTTGATATCTCGTCGGATAAGCAGACTAGTCGTGAATGGATTGACTGTATCCGCCATCGAAAATACCAAGATTTACCCCCTCCTTAAGATGGGCGCCCTCAAGCTAGAGGTGCGCTTTTGCCTGAAAAAGACAAAATTCTCATATCTGGAAATCTACGGATTTTAACTTCTGTCGCTGTTTGCCGGAGCTGTGGATCTTGGAAAGCTAAGCTGGATAGCTCGTCGGATAGCCAGATTGATTCTGAATAGATTGACTGGATGCTTGAACATTTTAACCAAAATCTTAACCTTCAAAAAGTTGGGCGCCCTTGGGCTATACTTGCGCTTTTGTGCTTTTTCCTGAAATATCTTCATAAATTGATCACTGAAAACTTTGTCTCGATCACTGAAATGATCGTATGCACCATGAAATGCTGTCGTGAGATGCTCCTCCATCGTGAAAAGCTCCATTCTGAGTCTCTGCTTCAGGTTCTGATCAATATAACTGACTTTGACTGACCAAATATTGGCAAAAACTCCATGCTTGATATTGCCCAAAACTGTATTCTACAACATTTTAGCAAAATTTAGACTTTTTAATGCAAAATGCCTTAATGAAGCAAAAAATTTGGTTTGGGTACAACAAAACAGTGAGTCTCTTTAGCAAGTCCTTGTAATTTGTATCTTTCCCTAGTGTTGTGTGCCTCAATTGTGCAAGTCCTTTTTATCTTTCCCTAAGGTTGTGTGCCTTACCTTGCAAGTCCTTCTAGGAGCAGTGTTCTTCCTTAGGCAGAGAGCCTTAAAATAAATTGTAATTTTGTAAGCAATGAGCTTACTATATTGAGAGTTTTCTCTCTATGGTTTTTCCCTTCTTGGGTTTTCCACGTAAATATGGTGTTGTCTTGTGCATGTGTGTTCATTGTCATATCTTTCATTGCTGTTGGTTTGATTAAGTGTTGCTGATCTGGTTAAAGCTTGTTGATCTTGTCAATAGTTTGAATTTGTATATTGCTGAAGGGTTTAAGTTTTGATATATACTGATTCACCCCCCCTCTCAGTATCCGGGTGGGTTCAAAAGTATGACGATGTGTCATGGAAGAGGAAATTTTGGGAGTACTTGAGGCACACAAAGGATTGGATAGAGGAAACATGGGGTCAGATGTTACAACACATAAAATCCTATTGGCAGGCCTATGGTGGTTGACGTTGCACACCGACACTTGAGAGTGGGTGGTATGATGCAATACTTTCCAGAGAGTTGGAAAACTATTGAAAAGATATTACATGTCACATTTTCCATCACAACCTCAAGAAATTTTTGAGTAGTGGGGATTGAACTTTGTTGGAGTTTCAATTCGCACCTCTGGAATGAAAATTAGAAATGGATAGCTATGCACAGTTAAATTGCTCTTCAAATTAGGAGGGGAAGATCCCTCTTCGTTGATGATATTTAAAAAGAATACTAAACTACTACCAATCTTTTTATTCTCAGCTAAGAGCACAAGGTTATAAAACTCTTTGCATTGTAGTTGAGGTTTTCTCTTTCCCAAAACTTCAAACTACAACTAGGCCTAAACTATAGACACTTCTAACAACTCAAGTAAACTCAGAGCTTGAGAGTTAGAAGTAAACGAGGAATGATTTGATCAACATAGAGGCTTAAATAAATTTACTTCTAGATCACACCTGAAGACTCATTGTACTTATAAGAGGTAAGCTGAAATAAAGATTATACAAGCAAAACACACAAGACAAGAAGCTGAAAGAGACCAAGCAAGTAAATCAGAGCATAGAAGGCATAAATTTTCACTTTTCTCAATTTCTAACAGCAGTTACATTTCTTGGACAAAAGATTGTAGGAAAGATAGGCTTACAATGTGCGATCAAACACCAGATTACACTTGACACAAGTTGAACTATAACTGAACAACAATTTGCAGCAATACAGGCTTACAAATTAGCTCTTACAATAACAATTAGAAAATAATGGGCAAGGCTACCCTTATTTATACACAAAAAAGGAGTAGGTAACCCTAAAATCTCCTTGCTTTAAGCTGACTAGACTTTCCAGCTCGCAAGATTTATTTCTAAAACTAACACAAGACAACTAACCAACCACCTGCTAAAATCAGTTAACTGATTTATCATTTAAAAGCAGGGAAAGTTCCAACTATACATTTGATTTTTCTATTTTAGAAATAATAGATAAGCATGGAACAAGAATAGCAAGTTAAATTCGGAAAGGGCATCGAGTTAACTTCGGCTTTAGTTCTATTCTTGGAAATCTTCACTGCCCCAAAAGGGTGACCCATTTCTCTCCAAAAAGTGGATTCCTCGAAAAAAGTCTAGGTTTTTCACACAATCACATTCTAAAGAGACCTAGTTCATGAAATTTTGAAAAAGCTGAGGGCTTCCCAAAAAAGCACCAAAAAAGAAGATTTTTGGGAATACAAAATTTCCCAATCTTCAAGAAGAGCAAAAAGTAGATGGACCCAGATCAATGAAAACTGGAAAAGCTAACCACCTATTTTTGAAATGCGATGCCCTAGAAGATTGGACCATGAAAAAGCATGCCTATGTGCTTCCCAATCCCAAATCCATGAAGAACACTAAAAAAACTCTATTTGAGCTTCCAAATCTTGATGAGAAGCAAATGATATTTTTCTTCCTCTAGATGCCAACCTACAAAATATGAAGAATGAATGCCAAAAGCTTTCTTGAATAGAGTTTGAGTATAAAAAAAGTTGAAAAAACGCTTTCTTCGCAAAGCCCTAAATTTTTTAAGTCTATCCATGAAGATAGAAACTTTGTATGCAAAAATATGAGTCTGTTTGCACATGCAAAGCTTGGTAAAAGCATACGTATTCGATGACATCATCAAACATGTAAAGCTTCAACAGTGTTAGACATTTTCTTCGTTTTTCAACTGTTGCTTGCTTCCAACGAGGCCTACTTCCGACTTTGACGAGCCAACAATTTGGTTTTGCCAACTGATAAAATTTTTTTGACCATGACAATCTTATGTTTGACCACTGTTGAAGTAATCCCTAGCTTCATATCGATGTTTGACATTGTCTGATCATGATTGCAGACCCCAGAAGTGACCAACGGAGGCTGAACTGGAAAGAAGGCATGCCAATGTCAAAAATATTCTAAGTGTTGAAAACCCAGCCGCCCCTAGTTGAAAAGGGCACCTAGCATCTCATTCCTTAGCCAAATTTCAATGATTTTGATCATTCTTTCATCCTCAATCTCCGCCTTTGCCAATTGCGTCTTTTGATCACTAATTTCTGCAAGACGACGAGCACCTGCATCCAGATGTTAAGCATACTAACCTATCTCAACCTCAGTGATATGTTTGCCAACTTTTCTTAGCCTCTAATGTTGCTTTTATCCTATTTTTTGGGCGACTAAAGGTCACTGATGGGCAAGATTCACCATTTTCGAACAACAAATGAGAGAAGTCGAAAAATGACAACAACACCAAATGCTAAGTGCTCTTGTCAGCCAGGGGCGCCTAGGCATCCCAAAGTTAGAATCTTATTATAAACTTCACCATTTTTGAATTTGCTTCCGTTTCACATGAACTCCACCTTTTCTCGATTGTTGATAGTTTGACGTTGTCTGCACAACATTTGAGACTTCGAATCCGATACCTGGTAGCAAATAATCCTACAACTGATGACCTTGGAGACCGTACTTCACGTTCTGAAAAGCAAAATTAACCCACCAAAGAAATCCTGACCTTTTTACGATTCTGATCGGACCAACCTAATTGGGAAGTATTTTTGACAAATCACAATTAGTTAGTGCCCTCCAAACAAAGATTCTATTTTTAGAAAGTTTTGCCAACATCCATTTGACAACAAACCCATAAAACCTTAAATCAAGTCTATTTTTATAAACTTTCAAAACTTCGAGTTTTAAGAAATTTTTTACAAGACTTTGACCATTCTTTACAAAATGCCTTAATGAAGCAAAATTTTTGATTGGGCACAACAGACTTCATCGATCCATTGAAAGTTAGCCAACTACATCATTGCATGTACATAGTCATTGCCATGGAGTACCTACCTAAATGGGTGGAGGCTCGGGCATTGCTAAACAACATTGTAATAAGTATTACGAGATTTATATATGAGCAAATCATCACAAGGTATGGCATCAACCATGTCACTCACCTAATGACAACGAAGTTCCAATTTTTTAACAACTTATCAAGCCCATTCTACCTAAGAGCAAAAGAACAAGCAAAATCCACAAATAAGGTGCTTATCTCAATCAATCACAAGTTGTGTGGCATCGAAGAAGTTGACTTGGAGGAGAAGCTGCGAACCGTACTATGGGCATATTGTACGATATACAAGGTGACGAAATGCCACATGCCATTCCAAATGATCTATGGTCAGGAGGAAATAGTTCTCGTTGAGTATATGGTGCCAAGTTTGAGGTTTGTCATCAGGAACCGACTAGGTGACACAGAGAGCTTGAAGGAATGACTATTCCAGTTAAACAAATTAGATGAACGAAGGGTACTTTCCCAATGGGTAATGGAGGTGTTGCAAAAAAGAAGGAAATATTGGCATGAAAAAAACCTCCGACGGGAACACTTCCAGCTAGGGCAGTTGGTTCTCAAATATAATGGCCATAACAAATTGAAACCTGGTAAATTTAAGGTGAGATGGCTTAGTCCCTTTAAAATCCGGGAAATCTCAAATAATGGAGCTATCAAATTAAAGACTTTGGACGGCATAATACTGAAAGATAGTATCAACAGGTCCAAACTAAATCCATATAAAGAGAGCGATTGCAATCAACATGATTGATTGGATGGCAAACAGGAAACCTACCATGGAAATATAAGAGAAACTAGAAGGACTTGTAGGCGTAAAGATAAAACCAATTCTACAAAGACCAAAAGGGGTTGCAGTGCCAAGGATTCATTAACACTTAACAATCGCATTATTCGAACCACTTGTAGAATGGATAATGTTACAAGGAAGCAAGTGGCATTTGAAAGCACCATATTCAGGAATGAGAAATGGGTACATCATCTATGATTTAGATAAAGAGAAAAGGGAGAGAAAGATAGCCGAAGAATGACATACAAGAGAGCACTCAGAAGATTGGGAAGAAGGCCCTAGCCTACGGCTTGTGTTCATGGCTGAATAGTACTTCCTAGCAAAATGATATGGGTACAACGGAGATATAATTCAATTGGCAATAGAACACAACATAGAACCACCTCCATTATTGACCTCTAATGGACTATGGTGCGCAATACAAAACCCAATGGCACCACCAACATACAATGTCCACTTCTCAGTCTTAAGCCTATTAGTGACTGTCAGCCTATTTACAGAGTCCCATAGGCTAAAAAGGGGAGTTCAAGGGATTCCAATATTCTTGAAGGATTCTCGCTAGCACTTTCAAGAGTATATGCAATTGGTTGCCAGAGAGTTTTTTGGTGTTTTTGGGTTTTCTTTAATCCTTGGTGGGTAGTATTGCTATTTTTAGCAATGTCTATTTTTAGAACTTACTATTTTTAGTAAGTTTCAATGCATCTCAGTTTGGGTCAGTTTGGAGTTTGGACACACTATTTTCAGAAATTTGCTATTTTTATTAAGTGCTATTTTGGGCACTTGTTCTTGGTAGCTTTGCAGTGTAGGGTTTCCAGTTTGGCAGTAGTTGGCAGTTTCAGTTTCGTGAGTTCTAATATTTTTGGCATATTGTTCATCCACCATCACTTAAGTCTCGAAAAAGTAATTTTTATGACTTAAGTTATAAAGTCCAGAAATGACCCCTTGTACCTCCATGCCTAGGTTTGATGACTTAAGTTGTTTTTAAAAGGTGGGCTTGCTCTTTCTAAGGTGGATGCCAAAATGGAGAGATAAGTCAAAAATAAAAATAAATTAATATTTCTTGAGCTAGGCATGGAGGGAAAAGGGAATTCAAATTTGGAGCCCTGATTTTTATATAAACCTACTCTATGCTCTCATTTGGGTTATGCAATATGGAGATAACAAAGTGTCATCGAATTGAAGATAGAATCCTTTGGGCTTTGAAGACGAAAACCCTCAAGGTGGCTCTCTTTTCGGAGTTGAAAGATACTCCCTAGCTGGACGTGGGTGTGGCTTCACTATAAGAGTCACGACTGGAGCTTATTGGTGACGGCTTTCAGTTTGTTTTCAGTTTTGGATTCTTATGATGTTTTTAAGCTATGCATTTTTTGTGTGAATAGTGATTTGCAGCAATTGGGAGCATTTTGAAGTGATTTTATTGAAGTTTTCATTTCTCTGGTTGCATCTTTCCAACCCTAGGTCGTACCATATGATGTGCACTTGCTGATTGGAGGATTTACTAACTTTTTGTGGGTGTTGTTCTATCTGTCTTCTCATCCTTGGGTGCCCCTTTGTGCTAATTTTCAGATGTTTCAATGAGGAGACTGATTTTTAGGAGCTGGTCACGCCCCGCCTTGCAGGCCGTACCATTGCTGGTTGGTGTGAGTTTGGGTAACAGCGGTAAGTTCCTAGTAGATTGCAGCCTTTGGAGCACCTTTTGATGGCACCTAGACTTTCCTAGGCAATTGTTGATAACTGATTGGTGTTTCTTGTGGTTTTGGGAGGCTATCTTTGGAGTTGTGACCATTTTTTGCTTGCTAGTTTGGTGTATCGGACTGCTGCAATAGTGATATCAGACCTGGAAATTCATATCAGACTGCTGCTACAATGTTCCAGACCTGATAACTCTTCATTTCTTCATGTTATATGATGTATACACTCTAACATGTTGCAAGGTTGGATTATTGCTTAGTTGGTTGTCGTCTAGAGTTTATTGTTTCATGATTTCAGTCCTCTATTGCAGCTATTTAGCAGATTTGTAATTGTTGGTATCAACTTTATTTTGAGCTCTCATTGTAACGCTGATTTGGTACTACCATTCAGTGATTTAGCTCTTGTTTGGTTTGATGCTAACCCCACTGAATAAGTGGTATTCTCGCTGAATAAGCAGATGAACTATCTTTGGTTCCATGATATGGCCATTGAATAAGTGGAGGATCTTTCCTTTTGCTTTGATTGGCTAGCCGCCAAATGCTTTCTTTGCTAGTTGTTCTTCCTGCTGAATACGCTGATGTTTCCTTTCATGTTTTGGATTTTTCATACTTTCCCCATTGAACAAGTGGTTTACTTTAGAAGCATTTTATTGTAATTGCTTTTAGTTGATTCTTACTTATCACTCACCCCATTGTACAAGTGGTTGCATTTTTTAGTTATTGCAATGTATTATCACTCACCTCACTAAACAAGTGGTTGCTTCATATTATTGCAATGCACACCTTGCCACCATATGCTCTCACCTTGCCCACATCGGGATCTGGCTGATCAGAAAGTGGAAGGTAGCTTAATTTAGTTGTTTATCATTGTTATTTTGGGTAATTCTAATGGGTGCAAAATTGAAAATATTTGGGGTGGATATTACACAACGGTTGAAGGGGACAAAGTGAGATGGTACCAGCAAATAGGGAGAATGTACATTGATAGAAATCAGTATTATAAGGGTATGGAAAATCCACCATTGTTATAGAAAATATTTGATCTTGGTTATGTGAGAACCTAATGACTGTTATAAAAGACCGTGGGTATTCCAAAAATGACATCCAACCTCATAAATTATATACCTGGGAACAAAATATGGAAATGTACATTACAGAAGACCCAAAATAATTGAGGTACGAGATTAGGACACAAAAATAAAATTAAGAGAAAAAATTTAGCACAGGGGACATAAGATAAAAAATAAAAATGAAGAAAAAAATAAAAAGTAAAAAATAAAAAATTGGTGGAGTTGAAAATTATTAAAGTTCCAAAAAGGAAAAATTTAAAAATAGCGAGGAGAAAAATATTAAAATAAAATCAGAACTATTAAAAAATTTAAAAAAGGGTATATTAAAACATTCTAGTTGACAAGTGACAATTATAAAAAGATGAAAAATTAAAGTGGCAAAGTTAAAAAACATTAAAATATGGCCAACCGAAAAAAAATAAAATACAACTTCATAAGTATCATATGACCTATTGGAAGAGAGGACAAGAAGAAAAGTATTTTTAGATGGCATAGGCAACCACATCTAGCACATATCGTACAACATAGGAAACCAACACAGTACAATAGAGGTATGACTGCATAGTATGGAGAAGAATCCTCACTACATAGAAGAGACCTTGGCTGGTGGTACAGAGAAGTGTATGGTTAATCCTATACCCTTGCACAGTATGGCAGACCAAACCTATCACGGTACGAAATAACAAGGACAATAGCCATGTACAGTGCAACAAAGGTAATCACGTACGGTGCAGTAGAGGTAGTGCAACAGAGGAAGCATCAACGTACAACACATAGTACAGAGACACACGGTACGAATAGTGATTGTTCCCACCATTGTATGATCTGTAGAAATGTGGACAAGTTTAAACGTTGTACAACCGAGTGTTGGAACGAAAGTACAACTCACTCCAAAAAACAATGGTGTATGGCGACTACCATATTTTACAGTACAGCTAGTGAAGATAAAGTATTTTGTACCATTTATCAGGCCATTACATCTACAAAAAAAATCCCATGCAATTCAGCAGTTCCAAATTTTTTAAAAACTGGAAGCCAATGATAGCAGCAAGGGAAAACGTGTAAGAAATCTTCTTCTAACTGCGATGGCTGTTTGTTTTTGTTTTGGTTTTTTTGAGTTTTTGCAATTTTTTTTTGTGTTTTGAGGAATATATGCTTTTTTTTGGTTTTTGTGATGCAAATATAAAAATTAGGGAAATGCTTAAAAACAACTACTGCAGTAATAAATATATACACAATGCTCAAACATCTAGAACCAATGCAACTGATTTTCTTCTTTGATTTGATATGCAAATTATTTACATTGATTTCTACAAGCTAGAAATGCAACCAAATTGAAAAATGTGAAAACTTGGAAACAAAAAGGCGCTATGAAACCCTTGATGATGAAGTTGCAGCCACGAAGATGATTTCTCCCCACTTTTTATGTTGTTGCTTGCAATATCAAACCCAGCCGCCACCTTTTGAAGAGATTTCAGGCCCAAAGAAGAGGCGCCTAGCTCAAGATGAAAAACGCCCTTTCCTGGAAGTGTACAGCCCAGCCAGCAAGAAGTCTCTTTCAAAACACAGCCAAAGATGATTGATTTTTAATGGAAATTAATGAGCTTGGACAGAAATGTGAATCTGATATAAATATAGCATCCAAACCCTTGAAAACTTCCTCCAATCAACAAAAATAGAACGTTCATATGAAGCTCCCCTGAATGCCAAATTCAATGGATATTTCACCTTAAATGGCTGCAACATTGAAGAATGTATCGTTCTCCAATGGCTCGAAGAATGAAACCCTTGGCTCCCTTCTCACAGAAAATTTCATGAAATCAAATGCTCAAAGAATCAATTGGCTCGACTTCCAAGGCAAATATATATAAGCTCTCTTCAAGAGGTCGATTTCTCCCAAAGAACACATTTAATAACAATTAAATGTTATTACTTTAGCATTGTTTAATATTTCATCTTTTAATGCCTTGGAATAGGCGCCCAATATTAAATTGGTCAATTGGCCCCCTTTTAATGATGAATTGACCCTTTCATTATAAAGTTAAGTTATAACTTTATAATATCACTTTTAATTAATTAAATATCATTTGAGCCAATAAAACATTAATATCTCCTTTAATACTTAATATTTCATCATACCGTCTGAAACTAGGGTTGACTTTGTGAATCTCAATATGACCAAATTCCTTACTAAAAATAGTAAGGGTCCCTCTCAACCAATCTCTGACTTACTATAAATAGTAAGTATAGCAAACGGAGCCCTGAAAACACCAAACGAAAGCCAGAATTGGAAACCACTGAACTCAGGAGAAGATACAAGCCTCAGAAGACCCTCTATCCATACTCATTAGCCTACGAGGGTCTGAATGATAGGCTAATCTCACTGACAATTGATGCCTAATTAGGAGGGGACATTACAGTACGCCCTCCTTGAAATTGCTTGTCCCCAAGCAATCTCAACTTCAGATGCTGTAAGATTTCTTCACTCTCCCAAGTGGCATCCTCCACCGAAAAATCCTTCCATTTGACCAAATATTCTCTGATGGTCCATCTCCGCGGCTGCCTCTCTCTATAATCCAAGATACCCTTAGGTACTAAAATTAGCTTGCCCTCATCATCCAAGGGTGGTAACACTGCTGAAGGAATCAGATGATGTCCTAATGCCTTTTTGAGGCATGATACATGAAAAACATTGTGTACCTTGCTATCTGCCAGTAGGTCCAACTCATATGCCACCTCGCCTGCTCGCCTAATAATCCTGAAAGGGCCATAGTAGCATTGTTTGAGTTTTTTGGCACCACTCTTCTTGAGAGTGGATTGGCGGTATGGCTGCAACATCAGATACACCATGTCTCCAACCTCAAAAGATCTCTTAGTCCTCCTTTGATTTGCATATTGTTTTTGCTGATTTTGTGCCTTAGCAATATTTTCCTTGAGAGCCCTCATAATGTCTTGGCTCTCCTGCAACAAATCTCCAACACTCGGCACTTTACTGTCGCTCAGCAGTAGATCAAGGAAACTAGGAGCCTCATATCCATATAATGCCAAGAATGGTGTCATCTGTATCGACATGTGGTAAGTGGAATTATAGCAATACTTGCATAGATGAATCCACTTAACCCAAGCCTTTTGTTGCCCAGCTATGTAGTTCCTGAGGTAACCCGCCACCCATTTATTGATTATCTCCGTCTGACCATTGATCTGCGGGTGGTAGCTGGTACTTAGAGTGATTTCGGTCCCACCAAGTCTGAATATCTCCTGCCAAAAGTGACTCAAGAACCGACTGTCCCTATCGCTAACAATACTTCGAGGTAAACCATGCAGTTTGAATACCTCACGGAAGAACAACTCTGCTACCTATGTAACCGTGTATGTAGCTGCAATCGGAAAGAAATGAGCATATTTTGTTAGCCAATCCACAACCACATATATGCAATCTCTGCCCTGGGCTTTCGGCAAGCCCGTAATGAAGTCCATGGACAGGCATTCCCACTTCCTATCAGGAATTGGAAGTGGCTGTAGTAAGCCTGCCGGATAAGTGTGCTCCTGTTTGTTTTGCTGACAAACAAAACACTCTCTAATATACTTGTGAACATTTGCCTTAAGACCTTTCCAAGTAAACCTCCCCTGGATCTGCTTGTAAGTCTTGAAGTACCTAGGATGTCTTGCTGTGGGCACATCATGGAAAGTCCGCAGCATAGTTTTCTTCATCTCCGATCCAGGGGTCAAAGAGATCTTGGCTTTGTAAATGATCAGCTCATTTACAACTCTGTACCTGCTGTCTTGAACTGACCCCTCAATGATCCCAGAAGCCCATGTGTCCCATATACTATCAAATGCCTCCAATCCTTTGAAATTTGAACCATAGAGTTCAAGTGTGGTCGGCAAGATTAAGTGTCAACAACAAAATTATGAGTTCCTTTGACAAAAGTAATGTCAAAGTCATATGATTGTAATTTACTGACCCATTTTTGCTAACAGTGATTAAGGTCTCGCTGCCCCAGGAAATGTCTCAAGCTATTGTGATTAGTTTTTATACAAAATTTGTTGCCAATGAGATACTACCTGAACTTGGTCAATGCATGCATAATGGCCAACATTTCCTTATCATAAATACTATAACTCCTCTCTAGTCCTCTGAGCTTCCTGCTCTCAAAAGCAATAGGGTGCTTATCCTGCATAAGCAAAACACCAATATCCTCTTTAGAGGTGTCACATTGTAGCTCAAATGGCTTTGTGAAATCGGGTAATGCAAGGACTAGACATGTGGTCATAAGCTGCTTGAACCTCATAAAACACTCTTGTGCCTTAGGAGTCCAAATAAATGCACCCTTCTTCATCAAATCAGTGAGTGGTGCTGCGTGACGTGAATACCCGCTGACAAATTGGCAATAGAAGCCACACAAACCCAGGAATCCACGTAGCTGAGTGAGGTTCTCTGGAGTAGGCCAATCAATGATAGCACGAATCTTGTCAAGATCCATCCGCACACCCTTTGCACTAATGATGTTTTTTGCCTACAAAATGTAATTCAAATCCTACGTACTACTGGCAAACTAGTCATGTGCAGAACATAGAATAAAACAGTAACCAGAAAGATATCATGTTTGAACACCAGAAACTTTATTCATTATCAGAAATATCATGTACAATCAAAGAGTATCAGCAGTATGTAACAATATAATCATCAGCACATCACTATCTCCCTACTATCCCAACAAACAACATATAACGTTCGGCGGTGGTTAGATAACCAACTGACACGACGTTTCATAACAACATTAACATTAACATTAATCCGAACATGACTAACCGAAAGTACATGACATTATTATTCTTACTAATCTATAACTTTATTAGCAATTGGCCGACTACGACCAAGGCCGACTACGGCCGACAACAAAGTAAAATATACTGCTAACAGATGTGGCCTAAATATAACAGCTTTATCATGCCCAAATCACACTTGGACTCCTTCGCATATAAAGATTCCCTATCCAGTATACCCAACACTGTATTCAGATGAGTAAGATGCTCTTCCCACGTTTTATTGTACACCAAAATGTCATCAAAGAAAACAAGTACGAACCTCCTCAATTGGGGCTGGAAACTCTATTCATGGTGGACTGTGTTGTACCCAAACCAAATTTTTTGCTTCATCAAGGTATTTTGCATAAAATAGTCTAAACCTTGCTAAAATGATGTCAAATACAGTTTTTGGGCAATATCAAGCATGGAGTTTTGTTAGTATTTTGTCAGTCAAAGGCAGTATCCATTGATCAAAACTTGAATCAGAGACTCAAAACAAGGCAATTCACGGTGGAGGAGCATTTCACGACGACGATTATACTTTTGAATGGTCATTTCAATGGCTAAGACGAAGATTTCAATGGTTAATTTATGAAGATTTCTTGAGGAAAAGCAAAATTGCGCCCCTGTAGCCCAGGGGCGCCTTTCTTTTTGAAGGCCTAGATTTTGTGGTAAATGCTTATGAATATAGTCAATCTCTTCAGAATTAATCTGCCTATTCGATGAGCTATCCTGCGAGGCTATCCGAGACTCGAAACTCCGGTAACTGGCAACAGAAGTTGAAGATTCTAGAAGTTGCAGCTTGCAGAAGCTTGTCTTTTTCCAGGTTTTGCGCCCCTGTAGCTTAAGGGTGCACCTCTTTAAGGGGGGTTAGATCTTGGTATTCCTGATGGTTGATACATCTGATCTTTTCACGACTAGTCTGCGTATTCGATGAGCTATCGAATGTGGTCATCTGAGTCCCAGAGCTCCGGCAGTTGGTGTCAGAAGATGAGATTACGAAGAGAGTTCATGTCACAGAGCTTCCTCAAATGGTGAAATTGCGCCCCTATAGCTTAGGGGCGCCCTTCAAGATGACCTCTGAGATGATTCAGTTTGCTGATGAGGTCTTCCTGACATCTGTGCTACTCTAGTTCGGCTTCGCGATGCACCAACTTGCCTATTAATTCGACATTCTCAAAGATCGTGGCAGAGATTCTACCAGGGAAGTAATTTAGCGGGCGGAGAAAAATGTAAACTTCACTGTACTTCTGTAGGCCAGGGGTGCCTAGCCTTTAGGCCTGTTAGATGAGCTTATTGATGTTCGAAGTCCTCACGGGACTTGAGCATAATTACTCCATCTATCCAACGAGCCCAGCTGTCAGCCTCCGGGATTTGGCAAACGCTCATACGTGCGAGGTTTTTGGCGAAATACTGAAAAACGAAGATAGCTCAAAAAATGGCTGTCTAGTCATCTATTCCATCTTGGGAAAGGCGCCTTTCTATTTGAGGTCTTAGAAGCAGTTTTCTTGCTTCGTCGCCTCTAGAGACATCTCTTGTAGGTCCTTTTGGCTACGCATAGAAACAAAAAGTGCTCGAATCAGGTCATCCCAGCTCCAGATATCAAAGGTCAAAGTAGGGCATCTGGTTGAGAGTTGCACTTTTGTCAAAATGGTGTTTGTGCCATTTTAGGCCAGGGCCGGCTTTACCTTTGGGGTCCTTAATGTAGCTTTCAGATGCTTTGCGTATATTTGTTGGATGCGGAATACTCCTAGTCATGTAGTGAGCATGTTATCTAGTTAGCAGGGTTCACCGTTCGTCGTCAGCAGCCATTTGAAGTGTCAGATGGCAGTTTGGAGAAATGGTTGTCTGGTACCTGAAAATCAATTTAATCAAGGGTGCCTAATTCTTTGAGGTGTTAAATGATGGATTTTGCAGTGATGATTCCCAGCAGACATTTCTTCCTTGCTCTGCAAGCTTCGCGATGAATACACCTGCTCAGTCTTAGCATCATCTGGTCACCTGGAAATCAGTGTCAAAGATGGCCAGTTGTAACTTTGTAGTTAGCTACAAAGTAGGAAGTTAATAAAAAACGTAATATCTTGAGCAAATGGACGCCTATGAGGACAAATGAGGATTATTTGAAATCAGTGAAGTTCGCCGGAGAAGTTCAAATGCCTTACGAGGTTTGTCAACTAAATAAAATAATATTTAAAATTTTCAAATTACACGCCAGCATGAAAGGTGGCGATTTTGTCCAATTAACTATTTTTGGCCCCCTTTTGTGTTGTAAGATGAAATTCGCATGTTTTGGCAACTGAATATTATTTTGCTATTTTTATTTCGAACTTCAACTCAGTGTCAGTGTAACTGGAAGGGGGTCCAATCAGAAGCCTTCTATTTCAGTTGAGGTTTTAAATCTTGCAGTAAACAATATGATGCGAATTCTCTTTATTTAAACATGGCGCCTATCATTAATCATTCACACAGCTTAAGAAAATCGTAGTTCTTCAGAGCAAAGGCGATTTTTCACAGGTTGGGTGAATTTATCATCAGTTTCCAAGGGCGATTTCATCAAACAAATTTCTTTGCAGGTTTCAAGTTCACATTCATCAACAAATTTGAAGAACAGGGGGCAATTTTCATAGAAGAACACAGAAATAACGTCTTTCTCCTCTTTGATTCTCAAATTTCTCTCAAATTCCAATTCGCATGTTCTTGAAGTTGGCAAATTTGACAAGTCTAAACATCTGGATCATTTCTATATAGCTTCCTCAAATTAAATTCATGGGCTTGATTTTTCAGGAATTTTTAACTCTCGAGCATTCGTTCTCGAGTTTCTAATTTTCTCAATTGAAAACTCTTTGCATGGTTGAGTACAAGTCAGATTTTCACATTTCTGACATTCTAGGTTGTCTTAGAATCTTTTTCTGGACAAAACCCATATCTCATATTTTTTGCCGAAAATAACTCTTCAATAGGCTATTTTTAGCCTCAGTAGGTTATTTTTAGCTTTCCAGAAATCTTGTCCGAACGTACTCGAGTTCACAGTCAACAGGCGAGTTTTTCAAAATGCAGTACAGTTAGCTCGAATACAGGACCAAATCAGTCCTTACTCATGACTTCATCGGGACAGTTGAAACGAATCTTCATAAGGTGTTGCCAGAAGCAGTCTTAGATCCAGTTAAGATCAGAGATTCGATTATTCAAAACATTCAGCAGTCCGGGTTATTAGAAGCCGCTTCCATACCTATCTCCGTTCATTGTGTTGAGTTCGTGATGTCTTGTATTAAGCATTGTAACTCTGCTACTCGTGAGATAGTGTCAGTAGATGGACGAGTTATTTGCAGTCTCAAGCCTTTGGATGTTGAAAGAAGTTTTGGTATACCTTAGCACCTGAACAATTTAGTTATTTCTATTGAGCAGTGCGAGCATCCATTTAATGCTGATGTGGACAAGTGCCAGAATAAAATGGCAGAAAGATGGTTAAAGCAAGCGAAGAACAGATTGCCAAGCAACGTGGGTCGTGGTGAGTACAAGGATGAGTACTCAATTCTAATTACACTCTTGAATCGTGTCTTAGGTCAATCACATGCAAATGTTTTCCAGCCTTGGATGTATTACATTACTGGTCGCATCATATCTAGGCAGGAACATTATGACTGGGCATCCTTCATCAGCGATGTTATCCACAAGCAGATCACCGGTTTCTTGGTTGCTCATGAGTTTCATGTATTCTTATCTTGTGTACTTGATTGCTTATCAAGGTCAGTTCCAAGGACTAAACACCGTGGGCATTCTCAGTGTTCAGAAAGTCTATCATTATTATGATGAGCTTGAGTTCACTAAGGCTGAACGTCATTTCAAGCGTGTTCACGAAGCTTTCTTGACTTATACAGTGAGAAACTTGGACTGAGAGTTGCACGTTCGTATCTTGGCAGTTGCTAGAGCAACAATGGATGGTTGGTCGGATTGGTTTATTCAGTTCCTGACATACACCTACATCCAAGTATATGGATTTATAGGAAATCTAGCTATGCTTCCACGTTATCCTTCGGATAAGACAGTTTTTATGGAGTTCCTGAGGCAGTTACGCGATGCTCATCGTCATTTACGCCGCAAGCATAGACCATCTGCCAATTTTCCTTTTTAGTTTGGAATGTATTGGTGCAAGACGACAGTTGATGCCAAAACTGCAGGACAGGAGCTCGAGAAATATCATCTGAAGTATCTTGTTGAGGCTCGTGCCTATGATCTATGGGGTTATTACACAACTTTCCTTGCTAGTCGAGCATATCATGAACCTTCTATGAAGGATTATTGGGCAAATTGCGTGGATGACTTCGAGGTTCGTAGACGTAGCTACGGCCGTTTCTCTCTCTCGCAGATTTCTGTTTTCTTGTCAGAAGATGTGGGAGGTTTATCAGATGATGAGGGGGAAGTTCTTCCTCAGTTTTTCAGAGAGCAGGTTGACACACAGCCGCTGCCAGCAGTTGATTGGTACGCTAAGGAGTACGCAATAGTAAAAGAGAGGTCAAGTAGAGTTATTCAGAACAGTATACTTTCCCTCGACAGCAAGAAGACTAGGAGGGTAAGTGTGCCTAGAGTAGAGCCGCCAGTGGCGAATCCTTCGCTACCTTCCTCGTCAAAACCTAAACAGAAAAAGAGGAGTAACCCTCCCAAGAAAGGTATAGCGCCAAATAATTCAAAAGGCAAGGGGCTTGCCACTGACACACGTAAAGAGCCTGACATATAGCCTATCACAGAGCCAGTTCAGAGGTCAGTTCAGACTCCACCAGTGCCTGAGGTTCAGCCTCAAGTTCCTATACCAGTTCCGGAGCAGTTACCAGTCCCAATTCGCATTGAATTGGATTTAGACTCCCCATCTCGTAGTGGTTCTTCTACATATTCACTTTGGTCGCAACCTCCTGTTGCTAGTACAGATCCTTCCAGTAGCATTAGCCGAGACCAATCTTGGATTGAAGCACAACTGGGAAGGAAGAGGAGGCAGCCATCCTATGTCCTTAATCCTTAAGACTTTGATCAGGTTTACCAGGATGCGCCAGACAAGAGGGTCAAGAACATGGTCCACGTGGAGAGGAATACTAACATGGAGATCGTTGTCGAGACTGCTATACCTCCACAGGGGAAGAGCTTGGACGAGTTGGAATATCAAGACTTTGAGGTTATCACAGTCAACCTTGGTCGTAGCACACGTCAGACTCAGGTTGATCTCCTACAGGTTGCTACAGATAGTGCTAGGGATAGAATGTTGAAGGATGGAGAAGATAAGGCAGTGCTCAAGGCTGAAATCAGACAGCTTCGCCAATACATTTCTAGCCTTGTACACAAGTCAAATGTTACCGCCACACTCCCGCTGATGCTTGAGCCTCCAGCAGAACAAGGTCAACTTAATCACTTAGTTGCATATGGCAAGCGTTTGGAGGAATGGGAGGAGTTCGTTGCTAGAGGCCGTTTTATGCTTACAGAGTTATATCAGTTGCGGTAAAATGCACGAGAGCTCCGTCTTCAACTCCAGGATGAGAAGCAAGACATGGCGATTAATAGACCCCGGGACGAGATTATGATTGCTCACCTTAGTATGGCATATGAATCAGTCACAGATGCAGAAGATAAGGAGCTATCTACTCTTGGAAAACACAGTTTGTTTTCAAGGCAAAGATATAGCCAGAGGAAACAATGGAGTCAGAGTTGGTTGAGAGTAGAGAGCACGTCACTAGTGCACTCCGGTCTGTGAGAACCTTAGTATCTTGCTTACCGTGTCAATATTAGATCGAGGGTGGTGCTTACGTTGAGTTTACTGATGTTCATTCAGAGCTCCAAGCACTCATTCATACTATTTTCAGTGGGGAGATTGTTGGCTGTAAGATTAATCAGCTTATAGTCATGTCAGCGTTGTTTGATGAAGCAACAAGGAGAAGAGGTGAACTTCAGTCCCAGATCACAGCTGGTGAGGACATGCTGCGCAGGCATAGCATTCTTCGACAGAGTATCAGAGCTCCAGACAGTGACGTAGTGAACAATCTTGTTGAGGGATTGGTTGCTCGGGATCACGACCAGTAGACTTCAGTTCCCACCTCTCAGAATAGACATTATACACAGGAGTTAAACTTGGCGTTACCTTCTCAAGTTAACTCGTTGTCTCATCTCATGCATATCTATTCTGAGATCAGCTTTATTCACTTGGAGTTTTATTTAGGGTTTGCGTTAATTGATGGTAGTGTTCCAGTTAACATGCTTTCAATAAGGATGTACATGCTTGCACATTGTCCATTTTTAGATTAGATGTTTCGGTTAACTGATGGTAGTTTTCCAGTTAACTGTATAGTTTCCTTTATTAGGGTTTAGTAATAAATCTTGCATGCATTGCAAGACTGTAGTTGACTCAAGGTGATTTTAGGGTTCCCTACACCTTTTGATGTCTATAAATATGAGCTTTTGCTCATTTGTACATAACTTTTGCACGAGAGAGAAATATATGCTGTGCCTACCTTGCCTGTAATATTGCTCATTCTGTTCATGCGTTTTTGCTATTATGATGAATTGTTATGCCACTTGGGTTTCATGCAATAATAATGGTGAATTCTTTCCTTAGTTAGATTGACTCTGTTTTGTGTTCAATAAACTTGTTCAGATTGAGCTGATAGATGTGCCACTTTGCCTTCAAGTTGAGAATCTGTACTTGGTTATCGTGTGATGTGTGTGAATAATAAACTTATTCAGATTGAGCTGATAGATTTGCCACCTTGCCTTCAAGTTGAGAATCTATACTTAGTTTATCGTATATTGTTGTTTCCAATAAGCCTATTCAGACAAGCAGATAGTTGTGCCACCTTGCCTTCACGTTGTGAGTCCGTACCCGGCTTATCGTCAAATAATCATTCCCGCTCCGTTTCCTCATGCTCTGAATTCTTGAGGGGATTGGGTAGTTTAAGTTACTCAGTTTTGTGAGTTGTAGTTAAGCGAAACCAAAAAATACTTAGCTGCAACGTATAGAGTTTTCGTGAAAGCCTTGTACCTCTACAACTGAAACAAAAAGATAGGAGATAGTTTAGATTACTTTTCCCTTTCCAAGCATTTTTGTTAAGCACAACGAGGGAGCTTCCCCTCCTAATTTGAAGAGCAGTCATTGCGTAGTGTGCATAGTTGTCCGTACCAACTCGCACTCCAGAGGTGTTAGTTGTTACGCCAACAGTATTATAGCACCCACCGTGGGGCACGAGTCATCGAAAATTTCTCAAGGCTTGGCCTTGCACGGTTATGACTATTTGGCGTCCTACTGCTCCAATACTACAACCAAAACTAATTCCGCCTGTTATACAGCCGAATTTAGTCTTCATCGAAGCAGAACAGTCAGATATTATCAGTAGCTTGCGCACTTTTATTTTTGAAAATCATACATCTACTACTCAGTGGAGAAACGCAATTACAACTTTGGACAAAGAAGAATAGAAAGCAGATCTTGCAGCAGGTAGACCAGTTTTGCCACCTCCCACGTGGAATTAAGCATCCTGGCGTACCGAGTTTATACTTGCAGAAGGAGAGGCAATCCTACCATACAGCCAGATCTTGTTTTCCAAGAAGCTCCTAATTAGTTTACTGAAGCAAAAATTTTTGAAGAAGAGATTCCCATTCCAACTGCAGAAATGGGTGATCGTAATAACAATGATAATCACAACGGTCGTAATGAAAGAAACCCAAGACGTCCAGCCCCCTTGCCTTGGGGCGACAATATTGGACTGTTGGCTTTAGCAGGACATCATGAACTACCCAAGGGTTCACGCAAGTTTTTCCCAAGATTTCATGGGGATGGTTCCAGACATCCAGATGAACATCTATCAACATTCACGGCGGCTTGTTCTGTTTTGCATGTTGCGCATGAAGATATTGTCGTACGTCTTTTCGTGGAAACTGTTGAGAACAACGTAGCAGACTGGTTCAATAATCTTGAGCCAGGAATTATCAGCAGTTGGGCTGTCATGAGCAAGAAGTTCTTGGCAAGATTCAAGCCAACCGAGGACAGTCATAGACTATTTGCACAACTCTCAAATTCAAAGATGGAAAAGCATGAACCGATGAGAGAATTCGTTGCAAGGTTTAATCGCCTTGTTACACATCTTTCTCACACCTTGAATCCATCTGATGAGATTTTGATGAGTTCTTTCATCAACGTGCTGCCGTCAGAAATTGCCTTTTTCCTGAAGATAAGCGAAGAAGATGATCTATAACACCTTCAGGAGGAAGCTATCAAGCTTGAAGATAACATGATTACAACAGGATAGATGAAAGATGATTCAATCAGGCAGCTGGTAGAAGCGTCAGCCGATCCATTGCTACAGAAGGTAGCAAACGATGTGACAATACTGAAGAGACAGTCGCCTTCTCAAGGGCAACCAGTCTTGCCTACACCACCACCTTTTCAACCACAACAACCATACTAGCCGAGGAGAAATAATTTTCAGCCGTACAATAATTACAAGTCTAAGTTTCCGCAAGGAGAACCGAGACAAAATAATGAAGCTGAAAAGACCACAGTCTTTTGCACATTCGATGATTCAGCTGAGCACACCGGGGCTACTTGTCCAGAAAATTAGAGAATGAATCAGCTGATGGGATTTTCCGATTCTACTCCCAGTTCAGACTTCATACCTTCCAGTTCAAACGTCGTCTCTTCACAGTCAGACGAGTTTAATGGCGACTCCGCAACGGGAGACGAGTTTGGTGCATTGGTTAGCCCAAATGGAATAACCACAAGCTCGAAGTGTCCACAATGGCACTTGAAAGCAGTCTTCTCTATATCTTGCTCTCTAACCTTGATCTGGTGATAGCTTGATCTCAAATCAATCTTTGAGAAATAACAGGCACCATGAAGCTCGTCGATCAGCTCATCAATCCGTGGGATGGGGTACCTATTTTTGATGGTCCTCTTATTCAGAATCCTGTAGTCGATGCACATGCGAAGGGTACCATCTTTTTTCTTTACCAAAACCACTGATGAGACAAATGGTGATTTGCTCGGCCTAATGTCTCCCATTGCGAGCAGCTCCTTAATGGTTTTCTCTATTTTCATCTTTTAGCCGCTTTGGGTGTCTATAAGGGGTGATCATCACGAGTTTAGCACCCTCCTCCAACTCTATGATGTTCTCAATACCCCTGTTAGGTGGTCTACCTAGTGGAATGTCACTGAAAACCTTCCCATGCTTGATTCTCAACTCCTGTATATCCGAATGATATTCTGGTTTTTGCTGCCCCTCCTGTGATGGCATCAACATACACTCGGCGGTGCACTCAACCATATTATGTCGCATGAGACTCTCCATCCGCCTAAGTGATATCATCCTAAAACTACTATCTTTGATGGCCTTCAACACATGAGTTCTCCGATGTACCTCGAAACTCATTTCCATCTCACGAAGGTTGAGAGTGAACTTCTCAATAGCATGAAGCCATTTCATACCCAGGACCACCTCTATGTCTCCCATGTTCACCACATAATAATCAGCCTTAAAGTCATAGTTATTTAAACGCATGGGGAGATCTTTAATCATTTTGTCACACTTAAGTGTGTAACCATCTGCAACCTTCACTCTAATACCTTCAAAATCCTTGGTCATAATCCCACGCCTCTCCACCAATCTTGCATCAATAAAATTATGGGTGGCACCTGTATCCAGAAGAGTGATGACTTTTTGACCAGCTAGGACACCACACATCCTAAATGAGCCTTCCTGTTGAATACTAGTAAGTCGTGCCTCCGGGAGATTAATTTCTACTTCCTTATACTCTTTTTCTGACTTTTCTTCTTCGGATTCTTCGCGATCAACTTGTTGGTCGAAATTTTCAAATTCTGAATCCTCATAAAAAACCCACATAAGACGGTTGGCCTTGCCCTTAGGCCTCAAGGGATAATCGTGATTTGCATCATAGGGACCTTTGCAGTAGAAACATAGCTTCTTTTTTCGCAAATCATTGAGAGTTTTACGATCTAATGGAGCTGCTAATTTCTCTTTTTGATTCCCCTTATAATCTGATTTTTTTTTTTTTTTTTGGTGAATGTTTTATTGTCCCTAAATGAAGAAGAGCCCTTCAACACGAACTTGCTTGATGGGGCTGTCCCTGAATGAAGAAGAGCCCTTCAACACGAACTTGCTTGATGGGGCTGTCCCTGAATGAAGAAGAGCCCTTCGACACGAACTTGCTTGATGGGGCTGCAAGTTCCATACTCCTTGCCTTCTTCATCGCTTCTTGCAATGTTGGTGGATCAAAAGCCTTTATCCACTCTCATAATGTTTCCAATAATCACTCCATGAAAAGTACAACTAGCTTCCTCTTAGATATGTTTGGTACCATCATGGATAATCTCTGAAAGTCACTAATGTAGTTCTCAAAACTACCAACCTGCTTAAGTTGTGCTAAGTCCGTGAAAGAGATTTTTGGATCCTTCTTATGAAAACGTTCAACCAGCCTATCCACGAACTCCTGATAAGAAGTGATGCAATCATGTTGTAGTGTAACCATCCCATGATACCACCAATCATGGGCTGCCCCCTCCAAATGTAATGTGGCATACTTAATTGCTTCTTCTTCTGCCATAGGTTGAAGAGACAAGAAAGTGTCTAACTTATGAATCCAAGATTGAGCTGTCACTTTACCACTGCCATCAAAAGTGGGTAATGTGCGTTTACTGGTGGCATGCTTCAAGTCTTTGTTTTGGCCTCTTGGTCTCCTATCTTGCCTGTTCCTCTAGTGTTCTCTCCTTTGACTCCGAAACCTATCAAAGCTTATGCGTTCTCTCACCTAAGGTGTCAACAACTCCCACTCATCGTTTGTTGCCATCATATCATCAGCAAACATTGGTTCACCCTCTTCACCCCCATTTCCCTCATCTGGTTTATTTCTCAGGAAAGTGGGTCGTGTAGGCCTATCTGTCGTTCGAGAAGGTGCTCTATGTACTCTCCGTGACCCAGCTACATTCCTATCATCATCCTGATCTTGGGGCTGTCTCCTAAGTATATTTAACTGTTGTAGGGTGGCCGTAAGTTGCTGTAATACATCAGCTACCTACTGCTGACCAGCCTGTAAACCCCTCAAAGTATCTCTCACCTCTCTGGCATCATTCCAAGGTGGACTATTCTCCCTCCTGTCACCCATGTTTGCAACCTGTTCTGTAGGCCCTGAGGATGACCCCTGATGAATCCCAATCAATCCAGATACTATTTTCCCTTCAGGTACCTGTGGTGACTGCCACTTCTTACAAAGTTCTCTCTTGTAGTATCTTCTTTCTCTATCACTTTGTTGCATTAACAATCTGATTTAACCCAGAGGATGGCAGGAAACCGCTTTGATACCACTGTAAGAATTCTTCTTCTTCTAACTGTGATAGCTGATTGTTTTTGTTTTGGTTTTTTTGAGTTTTTGCAAAAAAAAATTGTGTTTTGAGGAATATATGCTTTTTTTTTGGGTTTTGTGATGCAAATATAAAACTCAAGGAAATGCCTGAAAACAATTACTGCAGTAATAAATATATACACAATGCTCAAACATCTAGAACCAATGCAACTGATTTTCTTCTTTGATTTGATATGCTAATTATTTACATTGATTTCTACAAGCTAGAAATGCAACCAAACTGAAAAATGTGAAAACCTGGAAACGAAAAGAGGCTGTGAAACCCTTGATGATGAAGGTGCAGCCACAAAGATGATTTCTCCCCACTTTTTATGTTGTTGCTTGCAATATCAAACCCAACCGCCACCTTTTGAAGAGATTTCAGGCCCAATGAAGAGGTGCCTAGCTCAAAACAAAAAACACCCTTGCCTGGAAGTGTACGACCCAGCCAGCAAGAAGTCTCTTTCAAAACACAGCCAAAGATGATTGATTTTTAATGGTAATTGATGAGCTTGGACAGAAATGTGAATCTGATATAAATATAGCATCCAAACCCCTAAAAATTTCCTCCAATCAACACAAATAGAACCTCTATATGAAGCTCCCCTGAATGCCAAATTCAATGGATATTTCACCACCTCAAATGGCTGCAACACTAAAGAATGTATTGTTCTCCAATGGCTCAAAGAATGAAACCCTTGGCTCCCTTCTCACAGAAAATTTCATGAAATCAAATGCTCAAAGAATCAATTGGCTCGACTTCCAAGGAAAATATATATAAGCTCTCTTCAAGAGGTCAATTTCTCCCAAAAAGCACATTTAATAACAATTAAATGTTATTACTTTAGCATTGTTTAATATTTCATCTTTTAATGCCTTGGAATAGGCGCGCAATATTAAATTGGTCAATTGGCCCCCTTTTAATGATGAATTGAACCCTTCATTATAAAGTTAATTTATAACTTTATAATATCACTTCTAATTAATTAAATATCATTCGAGCCAATAAAACATTAATATCTCCTTTAATACTTAATATTTCATCATACCGTCTGAAACTAGGGTTGACTCTGTGAATCCCAATATGACCAAATGCCTTACTAAAAATAGTAAGGGTCCCTCTCAACCAATCTCTGACTTACTATAAATAGTAAGTATAGCAAACAGAGCCCTAGAAACACCAAACGAAAGCCAGAACTGGAAACCACTGAACTCAGGAGAAGATACAAGCCTTAGAAGACCCTTTATCCATACTCATTAGCTTACGAAGGTTTGAATGATAGACTAATCTCACTGACAACTGATGCCTAACTGGGAGGGGACATTACAAAACGAGCAATGTACAAACCAAAAGTCCCAACAGAGTTGGGGAAAGTAGACAAAGGAAGGAATTAGAATGTGACTTCCACTGCTCTAACATGGGAAAGTCTCACGAGGAGTGAGTGCAGAATGTGGTGGTAGGACAATGCGAGTGACCATCCACTGAAACTCACACTACAACATGCTTAGGTAGACAAGGCTGCACAATTTACCTTCTTTAATTCATGAGACTTTGAACCCTATTTGAAATCAATGGTGATGAATTATAATCAATATACACATAGAAGTGTTGTAGAATACATGGTTTTTTCAATCTTTGTATCGTTTCAACCAAATGATTTTAGAAGAGTTTTTGGGATACCATCCTCTTGAACAATAATAGCCAAACCTATAGAAAAAATGGTCCCGAAACAAAAGAGGTGGTTATTAAAAGAATTTGTAGGCATGATTTAGCTCAAAAAGAAAATGATACCATCTAGAATGTAAGTAATAGGGTATTGCGAAAAAAAATGTTGGCTAATTCAGAGTGGAAATGCCTCATGGACCTTATTAAATGTAGACTAACAAGGTCTAGCCGAGCATTTGACATATCTATATGGATGGTGGATTACATGATCGACCTGAGCATAGGGTAAATCTGCAATTGGGCCCAGTACTTGTCAGAAAGAATAAGGGAATTTTTAGCATTGCAGACACAAGGCATTCTACATGACCCAATAGGTGATTGTCTTATTTTTAGATGACATGTATACCCAAATTTCTTTCACCAAATTGGGTAAATTTTAGCCAGTCACTGAATATGACAATTCATGGCCTATAGTATTCCGATGGACCACATTGGACACACATGCAGCTTTAGGAGAGGAAATAAAATCAAGGAAAGGAAAAATAAAACAAAAATTAATAGTAGGAGAAGATGAGGCTAGTGGTGTGGAATACAAAAAAATTGCTATATCCTCATCTATAGCTTGTACCACACACATAGATATACATACATTTGAAGTAGTGTTCACGAATGCTAAGATTCAAGCCTTAGTTCCAATGGCATCGACAGTAGCAACCGAGGAGACTCAAAGAACCACTCCTATGTGATGAGCCCTGCTGGCTCTCAACTCAAACCCCAATAATTTCTTAAGTCTTAATGTGTTTTACTTAGTTTTCTAGAGAATGTTTGTAGACAGAAGAGAAGGGGCGCATCATATAAAAGCTCACAAATTGAGAAACAGAGCTATTTTCTACAGAGTGAAAATGCAGAAGGTATTATTTATCAATAACAAATAGATCACAAGTGCTAAACATACCATAATATCTCCAGATTATTTATTTAAAGAAATAAGCCAACTCGCTAGCCAAGAATGGTCAAATCTGACATATGTGGATGCGTAGCCTCCAAAATTGACTTTCCCCACTCAGAAACTGGATACAATGAGATGATAATAGTAGCCGCCCATAATGAAGCTCAAGCAAGTGCCAAAATGGAAGCGCCCTAGCTTCTGGCTTCACACGCCATCCTCCAGAAGGTACAAAAATCAATGAAAAGAGTACGGCCCAATGAAGATACTGAAGGATCAAAGTTGGAGCTATAGAACTGCTGAAGATGGCGACTCTGGATGAAGTAACCCTCTTCTTTACTGCCAATAACTGAATACTTAATAATAAACCCCTGAATGAAGCATGTAGAACCTCTGAATTAAGCTCTCAACTGCATAGATTCGACTGATCTTTCACAATCTCAAAAGTGCTCAACATTGAAGAGTTATCGTTCTCCAATGGAAAAATTGTTCAAACCCTGATCACAGGGGAATGCATAGGAAGAAACACAATGGCAAAGTCGAAATATTCAAATGACGAGTTTCTCATTGCCAAAAATGCCCTTATATGCAAAAGGCATGAATTCCAAGAAAGATACGCCCTTTATATTTTAAATCTTTTAAAATATATTTAAATCATTTCAATCGTATTTGACTTAAATACTTGGGCGCCCTTTAATATTTTAAGTGATTAAAATATTAAATCACCTTTAGAGAATATTTAAGTGATTTAAAATGTATAAAGTCAATTTGACTTTATAATAAAATATTAAGTTAATTAATAACTTAAATCACTCAAATAGGCATAACTTCCACAAATCTTCATAGAATCCTATGCCGTCAGAAGCTGTCGACTCCTGAACTGCTAACGCCTGCCGTGAACCAATCACTGGGCTCAGAAAACAAAAACGATCAAACTCTCCAGAAAGTACCACTGACCCTCTAACCAAACCAGTTAGCCTACGAGAGTCTGAGTAATAGGCTAACCACCATCAACCATGATCATGCCAAAAAAGGGGAAATTACATCCTATAACCTCACCTACAACAACCACAAGAGAGGAGTCGCCAGTAGAGACACCTCAAATTGACAATTGGCTTAAACTTCTTGGTACTCCCATTCGTGTTTAGGATTTTGCCCCCTATATTCATCAAAGGATATGGAGATGGCTACCATGCAACTCGAAGTAGTTCCATCCACAAGGGAGAGTACACATCCTATCACCACATTGTTGACCACTACACAGATGATTATTCCTATAGGGACAGTGCATATAGAGGGAGGGGAATAGGATCCAACACTGACACCACAACCACTGGCAGTCACCCCACCTGTAGGCACTGTGGTAGACACCACTACTACGCTAGCCATGAATGCAACCCCTTCTATAATGTCACATCCCTTACATGGAGACTATATGCTCGGTTATGTATTTTGAATACAATGATAGTTGCTAATAACTGCTTTAATGTGATTATGACATTGGGAATGCAATGGTTGTTCCGTTTGTCGTAACTGGAATATTAACAAACTTTATTTTGCAAATGAATTTATTGTTCACGTGAAGTTGAATGAGATCATGAGATTAAAATTAAAAGGCATATTATTTAGCCGTTGAGAACGATCTAACCATAATCCTTGTCAGTGGGTGTAGGATTGCCGATGCCACGAGCGAAAGGGAAATATCATCACGGAGAGGACGTGGTTAACAATGGATCAATGTTATCATCAACCTTGAGTCTGTGTAAGATTGTATACCGAAGTAGTAACTTGGTCAAAAGTAATAAAATATAATTAACGTTATGCAAGTGAATTTTGAATATTTATATACAAATATCATTAATCACCTTTTAGGGAGATTTCAAAAGGTTTAATTATATTAAATTAAAATAATAGGTATAAATAAAATATTAACTAATAATATCCTCTTGAGAGTAGAGAGGAATAATTCTTGATATATGTAAATATATTTTTTTGCAATGGGAAATTAATATTAAATTAATGAAGCTGAATATAAAATTATTTGTAAGGCCATCGATCTAAATTTAAACTTAAGTAAGGTTTAAATAAAAAAGAAATGAATTAATTTTAAGTCGAGCCATTGGCGGTGGCCTTTTTCCATCATTTTCCCATCGAGCTCTTGTTGAAACGGATGAGAAGGAAGCCAAGAAGGCATGGGGGGATTTTGAAATCTAGGATCGGAGGTTTTTGGGGGGATTCACATTTTTATTTTGGAGGCTCTTCTTTTCATGGACTTCTTCTCACCACATCAACTCTGCTCTGGTTCGTTTTTCCTTTGCAATTCTCTCTGCTTATCGAGACTACTCTGCCTTGGCTTGTCATTCTTGCAAGAACCATTAGCTACCATTTGGCTCTGGCCATCTTCTTTAAAACACCTTGGCTTTCTTTGTGAGAATTAAAAATCACAATTTTGGAGTCGAATAATCAACTAGTCGGGGTTTCAACTCTGCGGCGCTCATACTTTGTCTCTTCGTTGTATGCTCTCAGTGATCTTTCAAAGTGATGACGAATTTGGGATTTGCAACGAAAAGGAATATCTCATATCCATAGGGAATAACCATTAATTCTACTTTTGGTCAATCTTCCCTGAAGATGAAATAGACGGGTGCAAATTTTTGTTGTCGGCCAAAAGGGAAATCGTGGTTGAAGTCTGAGACATTTTTGTAGCCGCATTCTCTAGCTCTGTGTTCACTTCACTCATCCGTCCCTTCTCCATTCTGTTGGTATTTCAACAGTTCTTGTAGCTCTCCGTTGAAGTCTTGGCTAGAGGCTTGACGGTTCCTGCAAAGGAAGAGATTGGTTAATCAAGTTTCAAATCTTCTTTCTCAGGCAATTACTTCATATAATTTTTCAATGTGTTGCAATGTTGAATTCCTCTTTATTGAACTATTTGTGCATAGAAAAAAAAATTCAATAATCTTTTTCATATTTTTAGAAGATAAAGCAAAATGGGTCATTTAATATCAACAGTGGTTGGTCTGAAGAAGGATCTTTCTATAGTGAACCTGAATCTTAATCTTTTCTTGCAAACGAATATATATATCTCTGTCTTGATAGGCTTCTGAATGTGAAATTGTTTTGAACTATTGAAAAATTACTTGAAGGATCTGCTCTATTCGATTAAGCTGAATAATCTTCTTATCTTCTCTTTAATCTAGAAGCTGGTCAAATGTATACCCGCTACTCACTTGAGTCCTTTTGGAAAATGCATAAAGCTTAATATAAAAAATCCTCAATGATGATTTTGTCTCTTTTTAGAAGTATAAACTTTGTGGTTAAGATAAACCCTTTTCCATCTCTGAAATTCTGATATAGCTTTACCTGAATGGAAACTTATGTTGCTAGATTAGTGCATCTTTCTCTGATAACGTCTTCCTTTATGAATAAGACTCCTTTATTAACGTGTAATTCCTTTCCTCACTCTGAGGTCAATAGTTAAAGATAAAAGGATTAGACCTGAAAATCTCCAAATCATAGATATACATATGTATATATATGCTCAATGGGAACAATACTTGTTTTCAGTAAGCAGATTTGTCTTTAGAGAAGTTAATGATACTGATTAGAGTCTCTCTATATGAATATATGCTTCAAGGACTCAACTTGAACTTAATTTTAGAGAGAAAAGATTTGAACCAGCCCTCTCACCATACGAAGCTGAGAGTAATATATTATAGTTGCTTTGATGTGGAAAGCTAAGAGCCTTGATTTAAGACTCTACTGTCAGATTAACTTTAGTGAAAGGATAATCATTTTCAAAACAAAACTTAACCTGAATATTCAGATCGATGGAAATAAATAAATGGATCCAATCAACTCAATCTTTCGTTGGACTGATTCTTGTCCTTTTATTCATCTTACATTCTCTTGGAAACTCTTTGAACTCTTAGGTAAGATTAACAGAGACTTGGAGATTCTCTCTTTTTCGATGAGTCTTCTTCTAATGCAATTATCTAGTGGTTACGATATAACTTCGAACTAAGAAGAAATGGTAAAGAAACTGCTAAATTAAAATTAGAACTTGATCTAAGAAACATAATGTCGAGCAAGGGTGAGAGTGTTGACGGCACAGTAGTGCCAGTAATATTAAAAACCTTGGCCAAGATACGATGCTAGGTTCAACATCTATTAGCTATCAAGAACCAGATATACCACTGATCAGAGTAGCCTTTCTAGTTGGGAGGTACCCTTAGTAAGGTCGATTAGGAGGTATATGTCCTTGATACCAGGCTCAAAGGCATGATGATAATTTGATCCATGTTGATTACCCTCGTGAAGGGCGGGTTCTTCAGTTGAAGAAACTCAAGAGACCAGTAGGTCTTGGTTGGGTGGTAAAGCCCTTGATGATAATTCTCTTTCCCTACTTGATAAATATTTCCAAGTATAATAGCATGAAGATGATGAAAAATGTATTTCTTCGTCACTCGTAAATCTAGGTACATGCAATGCTAATTAAAGTTTATTTTCATTATGCCATGAATGTTATTCTTTTAAGTTAATGTACGTTGCAAGATTTTGCAGTTAATTAGTGAGATAGTTACTTGATTCATTTAGTTGTTATATTTGTTTCATAGCTGTAGTAATTGTTCGTTATCTTCTGGAAGCGAAGAAAAGTAATTATTATCCTTCTGCAATTTCCTTTTAAATGTTTACAGTTAATAGCTTTCTTTTCAACTAAAAATAAAATTAAAAGTTAGTTGATGAATTGTATGATGTAACGACATCAGAATTGAATTGAATTTTTCGTCTAACTGCAAATGAAGCCCTAGTTTTATGAGTAGGTGAAAGATGCAAGTTAGTTAATGTAATGTCCCCTTCTAATGGATTAGCCTATCACGTCGACTTTCGTAGGCTAATGGTTCTGGATAGAGGGTCACCTGAACGGGCACTTGGTCGTTAAATTACAGTGTTGATATCCGGAGTATGGTGATGGGGTGAATTTGTGCGTTTGGCGTGATATTTGTGTTACCCATTTTTCACCTATGGGCTCAATCAGGCAGGGTAACCCATGTTTTCAGGGGTTCTCAAAGACCAAATGGAGGAACACTTGCATCAGGATCACTTTTTTTAACTTGTTTGCTTCTTGTGCAGATGCAGGGGAGAATGAAGTTTTAAAATTTCGGCACGTGGATTAATATGGCTCCCAAGAGGGTTGAGCCCAGCATGCAGGTCTTCAGCTTGGGGGTGGGTCTCTTTTTTATGTTTTGCCTTGTCTTTCCCTCTTTTATGTTTTGTTTTCTTCTCTCTTTCCTTGTTTTGTCGGGGGCGGAACCGGGTCAGGATCCAAACTTGGAACTTTTCCAAAACTCTCGGTTCCTGTTTGTGATCCGGTTTCGACCCCGCTTTCGCCTTTTCTGTTTTTGTCGGGCCCCTTTTCCTTTGTTTCCGTCGGAGGCGGAATCGGACCGAAACCAAACTTGGAACTTTTCCGAAAGTTCCAGTTTCCGTTTTTAGTTCCGAGTCCGGTTCCGGTTTCGGTTTCGGTTTCGCGCTCGTGTGCGTCTTGTTCCCTTCTTGGCCTTATGTTTTACCGTGGGGTAGTTTTTCCCTTTCTTTTCTTCCTTGTCCGGAGGCGGGATCGAAACCAAACCGAACTTGAAACTTGAAAGTTTCAGGTTCTGGATTTAGTTCGGTTCCGGCTCCAATTTTTCCTTTGTTTTCCCCCGTTTTGGTCTCGATCCCGGTTCCGCCAGGATTCATCTATCTTTGCTTCCCCCCTTTCTCCCTCTGGTCCCGGTTCCGGTTTCGTCTTGGCCCCGCCCCCGCCAATTTTTTTGAAAACTCAGTGTAAAGGAGTGCCTTCGCCAAGAAATGAGGAGTTCGTCGTAAGGTCTCCCTGATCTGATGGAGTCTTGCCGATGGCTTTTTGTGAGATCGATATAACTCTGGATGCTCGCCATGAGGTCTTGCCGACCGATGGATGTCTTGCCGAGTGAAAGTGTGATCGTTATAACTTCATCCGCTCGCTATGACGTCTCCCCGACAGGCCAATGTCTTGCCGACAACAAAGGGTTTTCGCCAAGAGTCTTGCCAAATGAAGGGTTCGCCGAAGGGAAAAGAAGTCCAAGAAGTCTCGGCGAATGAAAGTGGTCTCAGCGACGAAAAGTGATATCGGCATGACTAATAAAGCCCGCTGTGACCTCTCATTGATGAATGTTTCTCTTGCCGAAGTGAAATGAAGTAAGCCCTTGCCAAAGCAAGGTGCCTTCGGCACAGCGTCTTGCCGATAAATTGATGTCCTACCGACAGGGAACCAACCGAAGTCTCACCGACTCTGGAGCATAGCGATAGGATAATGAAGTTCGGTGAGAAGTCCCGCTGATAGTCCTAAGTTACGCCGATAGCTGCAAGGGTGATCAGTCAGTAATGGCACTGAATCTAATGGATAGATCTGATGCTGCTTGTCGAAGGGGAGGTAGCCGTGAGTCACTATAGCGCTAGGAGATGACAGCTGGAGGAGCAAGGGGACATTAATGACCCTGTCGCGGAGCATTCAAGGCGACTCTGACGAAGTCTTAATGGCGGACTCGAAGGCTGCAAGATAACGACGGCTGTAAAAGATCTGAAGGCCATGCCCAAGGATGAGCTTTCATCGACATGAGCAGGGGATGCACATTAAATGTTTCATTGACTTCGTTCCAAGGCACTTCTAGGGCCGACGTGTCCAGGCGCCGACTCATCTTGGAAACCCTAATGCAGGGGGCCGACCTTTGGTTGTATATATGGCTTTTTTTCCTTTTTGTAAGGCAGTTCTTAGTTAGGAGACTGCGGAGAGCACTATTCAGACTTTGTAACTCATTATTTTTTATGAATACTACAGATCTGTAACACAGATACTCCTTATTTTCTCAATAGAAAGTTATTTCCTTCACAGTTTTTCTTTGTTGTTTAGTAACGGGTTGTGAGTTACATGATTAAATTCTGTGTGATCCCTTTATTTGATCAAATTCTTTCAGTGCTGAATGCAAAGGATATTATGTCGCAAATTTAGTTTATATTAGTGATCTCTTTCTTTTGCATATTATATCTGTGAAAACATCTCGTTTTCCTTTGTGCTAAGCATTAGAACAGTTGGAACCTTACATAGACTCGTTTTTGTGAACATAAATCTCTGTATTGTGAGATTGTTTAGCTCTACTGAGATTTTCGGTGAGTGCTCTGTAGTATTGTCATATGTTTATCTTTGGTGTATCACCTGTTAGTGATAGGTTTTGGATTGAAGTACATCATTCCCAGGTCACCCACAACCTCGAAGTGTTCCCATGTGTCAATAGGTTGCTACGGTTGATAGCTTAGCAAGGGTGCAAACTTTATTTGACAACAATTTGTGCTTAAAATTATGATCCTCACCATTTATTTCACCTTCTTTGGCCTAGAGACCATGTGCCTTTTAATTAAAGGGGTCACTTTATATTTTTCAGTTACTATTCATTCATAAAGTGAAAAAAGATCATAACTTAAGTGAATAGTGCCCACTTTCTGAATAGTGTTTTTCAATGAAAATTTATAAAAGGCAAAGAGAGAAGTTTGACCCCCTCATGTTATGAGTTATTTTTGCTTGCTTGAGCTTGTGAGTTGGAGTTTGAGGAAGAGGGAGACTAGGGTTTCCTGATTTCTGCAGTGGGTGAGCCTGGAGGGGGATTGTTGTTTGTTTGTGAGCTACTTGAGGGTGTGAAACACCACCTTAAGGTTGCTGATCTGAGTTTGGTTGCTTCATTTGGAGCCATATATTGCTGTTTGCAAGTGATTAGAGCTATCTTCTGAAAGGGATTTTGCTGCCATTGACTCCATTTGCATCTACGAAGGAGCTGTTCACATTTTAGTGGAGTTTTGGGGCTGTTTTGTGCATCTACAACCAGCCGCCCTTTCATGAGGGTTTGTAGCAGCCTAAGAAAAAGAAATGCCTCCTTATAGAGGCTGCAATCACTTCTAAAAGGGGTGCCTCAACCCTAGGGAGCTCTCCAATTCGGTTTTTGGTGGGATAATTGTGTCTAACCAATGTAAGCATTCCATTGGGGTTTGTTACTGTAGCAAAACACTGTTCACAGTGCTGTATGGCTGTAAGTTGAATTATTGCATATGATGTATCTAGTTTTGAATCCTATGTAAGTCATCTATTTTATGCAATCTATAATATAATGAAGAACTCATATTTGGCTTCGAATATTGAGTATTTTATCCGATGTATCTTAGCAGATTAGTTTATTCGAAGTTTTTACTTCATGTACATGTTCTTTAGCTCTTATTTAGCATTATTATCAAGTAAACTCAAAACACCAATGAAATGAACCGGACCAAATTTTTCCGATTTTTGAATGCAATTACAACATGTACTCGTTAGAGTTAGTGCTTAAAACCAAAACAATGCAGAATTCAACTCTAACCAAGAATGCGCCGGATGACGACGAGCATATGGTTAGAGGATCTCAATGCAATGCGAAATAAGAACTCTAACCAAGAATGCGCCAGAGGACGACAAGCATATGGTCAGAGGATCCCTATCATCTAATATGCTGAGAGTAAACTCAACACCCAGAATGTGCTTTCAAACCCGGAGTGGGAATGGAGCTACCATAGGGCGGAGATGTAAGATGTTACAATGCAATTCAAAGTAAATAGGTGGCAAGCCAGCCTCTTCCACTTATCTAGTGGGAAATACAATAAAGTAAAGAACAGAAGAGAGAATGCTAATAGTACTACTGTTCAGCTTACAAAATATCAGAAGATGCCTGCAATGAACAAGATTAGAAGCTCTCCACTGCTGCAGTAATAGATATGATCATTCCAAGGTTAATTATGACCTTCCAGACACAAACTCTTCACCAAAATGCAAATTACTCAAGACTGATATAACAGACCAGCAACTTGAAATGCTAAACCAGCAACACAGAACCTCACTAAAATGCTCATATATCAGTCAAAACTGACCCAAATGACTTCAAATTTGATGCAATAGACCCTCAAAATGATGGCGCCTAGTTTAGTAATAAGAAATAGCAACTAAAAGTGGTTATTAATTACTGACACGAATCCCTAGGCACTCCAGAAAGTAAGGTCTTCAAGGAATGACGAATTTGCTTTATAAAATCATAAACTTCATATTAAAATCTGCAAATATTCATGAAGGGGCGCCCTTACCAATGAGATGCAATGACACAATACCCAGAATGAGATTATTTTTATTTTCTGATTTATGAGTGAAACTACAGATTCAGCCCTGTTATCAGCAACTCCAGAAAATGACATAAAATGCAATAAACTGAACTTCTAATGACAAAACAACACTACAATGCAAACCTCACTACAAAATCACTCAAAATAAGCAAACTTCTCCACTAGGTGCTATCTCTCAAGCACGAAGTCGAGCCAAGGCTAGGAGGCATTCATTCCTCGAAGCAATCCAGCAACCATTTTGGCAGCATAACAATAGCATAGAGCAAAGATGATAAAATGAAGAGAAGAGGCCTCCTTTTATAGACTCATCAAAAGCATCTCCAGAAGCTTCTAGAAAGGGCGCCCAAATTTCAAATTTGAAATTACTTTATTTCCCTCCAAAGAATGGCTTCCCATTTCTCAAGGCAATATTTGATTTTATCAACTCTTCATAAAAAAGGCGTCCAACTTCACTTGAGCATTTAGACTTTAGAGAAATTCGCAATATGTCCTTCATGAGAAAATAACCCTCAAGGTCCCCTTCTTTAAAACAACTTAAAGTCATTACTAGGACAAGGGGTTATTTTATAAAATAAAACATTATTAACTTTAAACGACTTATTTCTCCAAAATGAACCCCTTAAGCCAAAAATCAGAATTACCCAATGAATTGCCAGAAGAGGAAAGTTGACGGAGATGGTGTTGACTGGACCATTGCTAAAAATAGAATTTAATAAAAATAGTAAATTCAAGGAGTTGCTCAGAATGAAACGCATGCGCCACCATTGCGAAGCTCTCAGAAACCTAGAAAGAATCCGCAAACCAAAATCCCAAACTCCGAGATGTAGCCTTCATAACTTACTAAAAATAGTAAGTTTGGA
This sequence comes from Sequoia sempervirens, assembly GCA_007258455.2. Lineage (NCBI taxonomy): Eukaryota > Viridiplantae > Streptophyta > Pinopsida > Cupressales > Cupressaceae > Sequoia > Sequoia sempervirens. Next base: position 105,122 of record VDFB02021444.1, on the reverse strand, counting down.
AAAGTTGCCCGAAGCAGTTGCAAGTCATACCTCTGCGAAGCTCTCTGAAAACCCAGAAGGAATCCAAAATCCAAACATCCAAACTCCAACAAGCAGAACCCTGAATCTTCAAGAGAACCCATCAAACAGCCGGAAACCCTAATTCTGCCGCTGACTTGCCGACAGCACACTGGGAATTGGCTACCAATAACTGAAAAGTGAAGTGCTAAAAACGGGGACATTACAACCAAAGATAGAATACAAAAAAAAAACAAAAAATCAGACCTACAAACATCGTGAGACAACACAACAGAGTGGTGGCACACTATAGTGGTATCAGAGCCTTGATCCTGCCATCCTAGAGGGTCAAAGTTTCACATGAGAGCTCATACTAGGTACTACACTCGCAGAAGGGAAGAGCAAGTAGACAATTGGCCAGAGGATAATCCGTTTGAAGATATACCATTAGCAGAAATGGGTGACAGGGAAGAAGAGGGTCCACCGAGAAACAAAAGAAGAAATGAGGAAAACAATGAAGATAGAGATGGTAGAGAGCTTTTTGAGTGGATGACTCGGGCTTTTGAAGGGTTCACAACAACGATGCAACAGTTTGTTCCGTGGATACAACAAAATCGGGTTGCAGAGGATAACAAGAGTGTGGTTGGGACACCTAGGGCATATCATGCCCCTTTACGAATTGCAGATAGACCCACTCATCCTACCTTTTTGAGGGATGGTAATGCAGAAGAAGAAAGAGAGGACATATTTGTAGATACTCTCATGGCCGCTAATGACGAATGGGAATTGTTGGCACCTCAAGTGAGAGAACAAAGAATTACAGAGACAAACCGACCCGCAGACCAAGAGGACAAAATAGAGATCAACACAGTGATCTCAAGCATGCCACCAGCAAACTCACGTTACCCACATTTGATGGCAGTGGGATGGTTACAGCTCAATCTTGGGTCCATAAGTTAGATACCTTGTTGAGGGAGCAACTCATGATTGGTGGTACCACGGGTTGGTGACCCTACAACATGATCTTATTAATTCTTATCAAGAGTTTGTTGACCAGTTGATTGAACGCCTTGATAGGAAAGATCCGAAAACATATTTCAGAGACCTAGCTCGACTCAAGCAGGTTGGAAGTTTGGAGGGATATATAGGTGATTTCCAGCGGTTGTCAGTTATGGTTCCCTACAGATTCGAAAGAAGATTGGTGGTGTTATTCATTGAAGGACTCTTGGAGCCATTGAGAAGTTGGATCAAAGCTTTTGATCCCCCGACCCTACAGGAGGCTATGAGAAAAGCGAGAAGCATGGAACTTGCAGCCCCACAAAGCAAGTCCTCATCTAAAGCATCCTCTTCATACAAGGACAGCAAATAATTCTCTAAGAAGAATGAGAAATTAGATTCTAAAGGGAAATCAATTGTCCCATTCGACAAAGAAACTATCGATGACTTGCGCAAGAAGAAGTTGTGCCTCTATTGTAAAGGACCTATGATGCAAACTGTTACATCCCGATTGTATAGCTACTAGGCTATTAGTATTTGATAAGGATTATGTGGTTGTAAAGACAGTTTTATGAATAAATAAAGATATGATGCACCTTGTTATCAATATGAGTTTTTGTACATTAATGACTGTCTCATTCTTATGTTGCTCAATTGATGTTAATCATGGTGAAAAAATGCATTATGAGGTTAATATGTGATGTTTTTATATCTTATGAAATTTATATGTATTGATATTTTTGTGAACATTTGACTGCCGTGAGTTTATAACTGTGGATGCAGGTATGAGAACCAGTCCTCCAAGTAGAGGGGAAATATCACTTGGGAGAGGGGTATTGGTTGTTTAACTGGTAATGTTAGTCAATTGAGCATGCACACACATTATGAACGTTATAGAGGAACTAGGTCAGATAAGTTAGTCTTGATAAGTCATCCATAGGCTTAGGAGTTTGTTTCACTTCCTTATGCTTTATGAGTTATGATTGTTTAAATGTCAGACTGACTATACTGTGACTCCCTGTGTGAATGAAGTAATTGATATGTGTTAAAGGTCGAGTGGGTACGTATACACATGTATACATTGTGTACACGTATCTAAATGTATAGACATATCGATACATACGTATGTTAAGCAGATGAATATGCTCATACACATGTGTCGACATGTATATACGCATACATATGTATACACAAAAGTATATATGGTAATACACATGTTTATACGTACACATCCTGCCTAATATCTGTGATATAGATAATATTTCAATATTATTGTCTAGGAAATTTACATATATATTTATGTATAAATGTATATATCGATAATGTGATTATAAATATATACATAAATACATAAATGAATGTGTAAATACTTATATATTTATATATTTTATAAAGTATAAAATATATGTATTAATATTAAAATTAATATATGCTTATATTTATATACATTTATATATATAGATATATTAATATTTAATAAAATACATATATATAAAATATATAAATATATAATATTAAATATTTTAAAAGAAAATATATTTAAACTTCAAAAGAAAATATTTGCAAATGTTTAAAAGAATAAACATTGAACTTTATTTCATAAAGGATAATATACGCAATATATAATGGAAGGAAATATTTGAAAAGTAGCTGGTAGAAATATTGGAACTCATAAAAGATATTGCAAAGGGATCGAACTTTTCTAAAAGTGAAATATTTGAATGAAAAACTTTTGAAAAATTAAATAAAATTACAACCATGAACTTTCCTGTGAAAATGAGGAAGATATCAGTGTAGTAAATACGCAGTAAGAAGTCTTCAAACTGGAAAGTAGGGAAATGGCAACAAGATTTCTGTGCTGTAGCAAGCTGAACCTTGACCTCAAACGCAGCAAGTAAGTCATTTAATTTCATGCGACTGGCAAAAAACATGTTACCTTTAGGTGGCGTTTTTGGTGATTTGAGTTGAAGAATTCTTCAATTGCTGGCTCTATGGAGGTCGAATCACTTTTTTAAAACATGACTTAAGGTTTATACACTTGCCATGTGACGTTTGACTGAGTATTCATGCCTGGTTGTCATTTTACATGCCCAAAATAGAGGATTCAGTTGCTTATACGGCTTATAAATACTTCCCTGCTATCCATTCGAAATATATCTTTTGCAATTCATCTTTGGCGTATTGGAGAGTCATTTTGCTAGTTTCTAAGCTGTTGTTGTGAGTTGCCAATGCTGCATTGTTTGTTATTAATTAAATTGTGAGAATTAGAGTCTGTAACAGTTGCAATTTTAAGACTGTGCTAGATTATCTTTTAGGAAGAAGTAATAAAGCAACTTTCAGAAGAAAAGTATTGTTAGGGAGAGTATTGTGGGAAGAGTCTCTATATTTGAGAGAAAGTTAAACTACATTCTGTTATCTTCAATTGAAAGCTGCTGCCATAACAGTGTTGTGGAGAAGCTCTTAATCACAGGCATGTTATCTAGTTTGTGATTTTTATTTAAATGATCTTCTCTTTTATTCTTGAATTTGCTGGGTGCAATTAGCATGCTATTAGTAAATTAATTTTGTTTGATAAGCTTCTTAAAGAAATAAATGCTTAAGGGATTTCATTGTAAATGAAGTTTAAAGGAATAAGGAATATGAATGTAGTTAAGGGTAAATGTTTGAGCAAGTCAATATAATTTATTGATAGTTTAAAATAAGTTTTATGGAAATGAGGTTTAAAGAAGGGAATCAGTTGTGTTAAGGCTTAAGGATAGCTTAGCGTAATATGTGTTATGCTTTGAAGGAATTGTATGTGCATTTACTTGAAATTTACAATTTTGTATGATCTTCGTAAATGGAGAATACGTAGAGTAAATATTATTTTCTAGAAACGTAATGTCGTCAAACTAAGTGATCCTTAGCTATTGTTAGTAGGTTAACTTTGATAAGCTACACTCCTAGGATAAAGATTGTCGGAACCAGGAGTTAGGATATTAGATACTTGTTAGTTGACTCATTTCTAGTAAATTGTTTGAGGTAGGAAGTCTGGGGTAAACTAAACCCATTGAAGGACATAGCCTACGCGTAGAGTAAGGTAGCCCAAAGTCAAATCGACTCTGAGTAGTGTAAGTGATAGATGACTTACTCAGTCGTTTACTGAACCAAAACACTATGGCCATAGTAGTGTAATGTACCTACATCCTCTTAGATTGGGAGATGATTACATTGTCAGTTCACAGTGATCCAATAAGTGCATGCTAGTTTGGGATTGTGGGATACAAGAATCTAGCTATGTAGGACACACCACTATGCTCAGTTGGTTAACGGAATCGGTTACTCAGCCAATCTCTTTGACGAAGGGAGGGCCATTCATTGAAAAATGAATGTGTGGGGGACCGCATTATTAGTCCGTGGTTGGCGGAAAAGCACTCGAGTGATGTTTCTCCTCCACGTTCTGACATCTGAAGAACCAAGATTTGAAAGGGAAGATCCTGGACCGTCTTCTATTTGTGCAAAAGTTGTTTAAGCTATGTATGTAATCTTTTACTATCGTACTCTATAATTCATTTTGAAATGGTAAAAGTTATTTTATGATGAAAAGCTTTGAAATTGTATTTATATGATGTATTTCAATTTGAAAAGAAAAGAAAAATTCTATTACTATGTTTTTTACTCGTTTACTTTTGTTAAAAGTTATAAAATAAAGGAATTTTATTTTACGTAAAGGTTAGGTCGTTACATGTGGTATCAGAGCTACCAGGTTTAACTCTGGAACCTATGAGCTCATTAATTTTCCTTTCCAACATTATCTAATGTTGTGAAAAATACTTGTGTCAGGATGGTGCGTATCAGAATGACAGCTCGAAAGTCTGTTATTGGAAATGAGTGTTGGTGTATGTTGTACCCAAAACCAAAATTTTTGCTTCACTAAGGCATTTTGCTTAATTGAGTCTTAATCTTGTTAAAGTGTTGTCAAATGGTCGTTTTTGGGGTTTTCAAATATGGAGTTGGTGTCAGTACTATGTCAGTCTGTTACCGAAGAGATTTAAGAAAAGTGAAAATTTGAAAGAAAAACATCAAAATTTTCTATCTCTGGAGAAGGGAGCACATTCTGAAATAGGCACCCTATCTTTTAGGGGCTCAGATCCTGTTTTTAGGGTTTGTCACCTCCAGCAGACATTTGTCCGGCATCACGTCAGCTTCGCAGTGAGCTATCAAGCCTGTCAAACGGACCTGTTTTGTTCAAGTTACGGAAGATACCGTGCAAATCGAAGCAAGAATTGTGCAAATGTAAGCTAACAAGGAGAAAAGCGCAGCTTTTCAGAAAGGCGCCCATCTTTTGAGGTGCCAGATGTAGGTTTTTGGCTGAATGCCACCCAAGATGTTTATCTCACATTTGTTCGAGCTTCGCACGCATCCATCAGAGGGTGAATCTGAGTTGCTGAGGCGTCAACCGGAGGTCAAATGTTGGGTCAAATCTTAGTCAAAATATCGAAGAAAGAGCAAAAGAGCACATTTTGAGAAAGGCGCCCAAGCTTTCGCCTTTAATGCCTTCTTTCTGATGATTTCAGATATTCAATGTGTCCGTATTACGTTCATTTCCGTTCCTGTCTCCGTGATCAGAAGATGTCTCAAGCTGGTCGAGGTTTTTATATTATTTTTGTCGTTTCCAGAAATGGCTAAGTCTGGAATGAAAAGAGCAACTTTTGAAAGGGGCGCTCTTGTTTTTCACCCCTCAGATGACGTTTTCTGGGGAAATGTGCTTTTGCAGCCGTCGTGCAGAACGAGCTTAGCTTCGCAGTGAACTTGAGTTCCAGTCCTGAAAGTTAAGAAAATGAAAGTTATGAAGGATTTTGTTTTTTCCTTCGTACGAAATGCAGAAGTCAAAATTTGACTAAGTCAGGGAAAAAGCGCAGCTTTTGAAAAAGGCGCTTGGATTTTTGAGTCTTCAGATGTCAGTTTTATGACGTGCAGTCTCTAGATATCATTTGATTAGTTTTTACCAAGCTCTGCGATGCACCTGTCAGCCAGCCAATCGGAGAAGTTAGTCAACCGGTGTCAGAGGATGAACAGAGGTCCCGGCAGAGGTTTTTAGCTTAAATTTCCATGAAATTTGGCTAAGTCTGGAATTCGCCCAAGAGTTCAAAGTTGAATTTTCGAAAGTGAGTTGAATGGACGCCTTAACTGGAGTTCTGATTGCAGTTAGACTGAACGATTTCTGGGTTGTCATCTTCAGTTCGTTTATTGGCATGTGGAGTGAACTTTCAGTTTGCATGTTCAGTTAACTACCTTGCATGTTCAGTTAACTTGATTGCATGTTAAGTTTAACTGAAGATTATTACTAAAAGTCAACTGAAGTTTGCATGCATGGCGAATTTGGTCAAAATTGAGAAAGTTTTAGTGAAGATGGCGCTTCATCAAATATCAACTGAAGTTCAAAAGGGACGAATTGAAGCATGAAGCATTATTTGTGAAGCATGAAGCATTTTTAGTGAAGTATGGCAAATTTGAAGTTAATAACTTCACTCATGAAAAGGGTCGCTATTTTTAGTTTTTGAAAAGTGAAGCAAGATATTGGTGAAGATGGCGCACTTTTCAAGGCAATGGCAACTTTAGTTTGAAAAGGTTGCTATTTTTAGATTATATTTGATTAAAGCATGAAGTTGGCGCATTCTTGAAGGCCAAACTGAACTTCCAAAAGGCTAGCTATTTTTAGCATATTTATTGCATGAAGATGGCGAATTTCTCTTTGCAATCAAATTTGCTAACTGAAGTTATCTAAAGGGCACGCCTTAGGTCAATTTGATGAATCCAAAGCAAGGTTGAAGATGGCAAACTTGATAAAGATGCTAATTGAAGTTAAAATCGCATGGATGAGTTAAACTAAAGATTTGAAAGGCAAACCCTAAAGCACATCCACTTATTGAGCTTGTTCGAGTTTCAGTTAACTATAATAAGGACCAATGAGAAGCCAAGCGCCATTTTTAATGCATGCTTTATTTAGTACGAATTTTCTATGGTGAAATTCTATATATTTCAAAGATGGCGTCCATTATTGCATCATCTTTTGCTCTGAAGCTTGTATTCTTTTAAGCGACCAGCAAGCTTAAGGTGATTCAGGTGTCCGTTTTTAGCGTTCTTCGAAGCTACGAGCTCAGATTCTTCAGAAGAAGTCAATTCTAGACTTTATTTCCACTTTGCATGCAGGTTTTATAAAGATTCGAAGAAGAGATTTGCAGATTTTTCAGAAGCAGACAAGCAAAACTTTCTATCTTCTGTCTTATTTCTTCTATTTCTCACCTTAGGTACTTTCTTCGCATGCCAGAGTAATTCAACACATATTCAGAATTTGTTCATCTGGGTTCTCATATTTCAGCGTTTGCAACAAGACCCACTTCTTAGATTTTTTCGAGAAAATCGCCCCGTAGTCTTCATTCTGAAGCTCTGAGCCTTTTTCCGAGAATCTCTTTGCATGTGGGCTTAAATCACATTTTTTCCAAAATCCAGCTATCTGGGTTTGTTCAGAATTCAGTTGTGCACAAAACCCATGTTCCAGAATTTCTTCGAAAATTTCTTCTGTCAGAAGCTATTTTTAGCCTTGTTCAGAGTTTTTCAGAAAGTTCTTCAAGCATATTCGACTTTACAGTCAAAAGTCATCATTTTCAAAATGCAGTTCAATCTCATTGATTACAAGGTGAAATCAGTCCTTACACATAATTTCACCAAGACTTCAGATACGGACCTAAATCATGTTTATCCAGTGGTCAATCTGAGCAGTTTAGAAGGTGTTAGCAGCAATTCGATGAGGAATCTTGAGCGTTCCGGGTTGCTGGCAGCGACATCCATTCCTGTTTCTATCTTCGATCTTGAGTTCGTACTTGCTTGCATTAAGCATTATGACTCGTCTTCACGACAGATCAGATCGGTTGATGGAAGAGTGGTTTGCAGTCTCAAGCCGAAGGACATAGAGAAATGTTTTGCTATTCCTCCTCGTTCAGATAACTTTACTGTTGATCTTGAAGCTTGTGAGAAGATATGGGATGCTGATCATCAACGTTCACAGAGAAAAGTTGCTCAGAAATGGTTGACAATTCAGAAAACTAACTTGCCTAAGAAGGTTGGTCGTGGTGAATTTAAAGCGGAAGTTGCTGTTTTGATAACCTTACTCAATCGAGTTACCGGCCAGTCAGATGCTAACACTTTCCGTCCATGGATGTTCTACCTGATTACCAGAATCCTTGATGGCACAGAGCGTTTTGACTGGGCTATGTTAATTAGTGATTGCTTACATCAGCAGATTTCTAACTTTCTCAAGCATCACGAGTTTCATATGATATCTTATTTGGTCTACTTGGTGGCATTTCAAGGTAGTTTCAGACTTCTTAAAACCAATGGTACTCTCGGTGTTCAGCATATTCATGAGTATTATCCACAGCTAGAGTTTTCTCAGTCTGAGCAGGACTTCCGAGTGGTGAATGATCACTTTTCCATGAGAACCGTAAGAGATCTTGATGATGAGATGCATATTCGTATTTCAGCCGAGGCCAGATCAGCAATGGAGACTTGGGCAGATTGGTTCATACAGTTTCCCACTTTCACATACCTTCGAGTTTATGGTTATGTTGGAGAGCCTCTGATGTTGCCAAGATATCCTTCAGACAAGATTGTCTTTATGGAGTTCCTCAGGCAAATGCAGCATGTTCACTTCTTTCTTCGTAGTCGTCATAAGACTGCGGCAAATTTTCCATTCTCATTGGGAATTTTCACATGTGATGCAGCAACAGATGCTAGGCGTATGTCTACTGAGATAGAAAGGTTCAAATTCAAGCCTTATACTGAGAGACGTTCCTATGATCCTCTCGGTCATTATGCAAATCGGTTAGAGCGAGGGATTGCACATGCGCCAGCACTTGAAGATTTCTGGGCAAATTGTGAAGATGAGTTCGAGGTTCGTCGTCGTCACTATTGTAGACTTACTGTTGGACAGCTCTCTGATTACTTGTCAGAAGATGTTGATGGTTTGTCCGACGATGATGGAGAAGTTCTTCTCAATTCTTATGTTAAGGATCAAGTTGCTAGGCAGCCACTTCGCTCACCTGATTGGTATGCTAAAGAGAATACTTCTATTGAAGAAGTTTCTAGATCAGTTATTAAGACCAGCAAGTTATTCTTGGAGAGTAAACGGACACGGAAGTCAGTTCCTGTAGCAGAGCCGCCAAAGGATTTCTCGTCATTGCCTTCTACTTCTAGAGCAAAACCCAGAGTCAAGGCTATTATCATACCTCCTGAAGGGGTTAAACTCAGTGGAAACACAGGGAAGAGAGCTACTCGTAAGAGGAAGCAGAAACAGATTGAGAATATTCCTGAGGTTCCAGTAGAGACAGTTATTCAAACTGAGCCTCACGTTTCACTTCCTAGTTCACCTCACGTTCCGCCTATTGACATAGAATCTGAGCCTGAGACACCAATTCAAGCAGGATCGGAGACAACTGAACCACCACAAGTTGATACATCAGGGACCGTCTCTCCGCGAATTGAGAATATTGTTCAGTCTTGTTGGCTCGAAAAGTCTTTGGGAAGACAGAGGCGTGAACCATCATACAACCTTGATTTGTCTGAATTTGGTGAGCCTTATCAGAAGAGATCAAACAAAAAGATAAAGAAACAAGTGCACATTGAAAAGACTCCTGAATCAGAAATTGTTATTGAAGTTGCAGTGCCTCCAGAGGGTAAAAGCTTGGACGAGGTCGAAGTGGGTGACTTTACATTTACTAAGGCAAATCTTGGCAGGACCACACGAGAGACAGATGTAACTCTTCTTAAGATTGTTACCAATAATCTTGAAGAGCGTATCACGAAGGATGGAGAAGATAAGGCTTTACTCAAAGCTGAAAATAGTCAACTTCGTCAATACATTTCTGATCTTGTTCATGGGAATCCAAATAGAGCACCTGTTCTTCCTCAGAGCACACCTGCAGAACAACGAAAATTGGATCAGTTAGTCAGTCATGGTAGACTTGTGGACAACTGGATTGAAAGTTTAGTTGCTGCTGGTAAAACTCTTCTTGCAGATTTGTATCAGTTGAGGAGTGAGGCACATAAACTCCGTCAGGGTATTCAGTTGCTGGATATTGCAGTTGCAGAGAGTTTGGCAAAGGATCGTGTTCTTGTATCTCAGTTATCAGTTGCATGCGATGCTTTGGAGGAGGTTGAAGATCAAGATAAAGTCTTCACTTGGAGAGAGCAGCACCTTCTCAGAACAGAAATATGTGAGATCTCTTCCAAATTATTTTCACTCAAGGATGACGTGGTTGGAGTACTTGCACTTGTCAGTGGCTTCGTTGTTCAAATTCCGTGTCATTATCTTCTCGAAGATGGCACGTATGTGGAGTTGGAAAAAGTTCAAGCAGAATTCGAGAAGCTGATTTATGACAGCCTTGAAGGTGCACCTATGGCGCCTAAGTTAGAAAATGTTTCAGTGATTGCAGCCAGTTTGAGAAAGGCGACTGAAGAATGCAAAGATGGTGTGCACACGATTACAGAAAGTGGCAGAGAACTAAAGAAACAGACTGTTATTTTTAGCAGCATCAAAGTGCCAGATGACAGAGAGATCGATGAGTTCTTGGTCGAAGTGTTAGATCGAGTTGACATGGAGTGATCTGTCAGTTAGAACGTGCAGTTAATTTCTAGGGTTGAGTCCTGAGCAGCAGTTAACTTGACTTCCAGTCTTCAGTTCACTTGCTGACTTAACACATGCTTATCTCATCCTCGGAATTATCAACACAGGAGTTAGGGTTAGGGTTTCCAGTTAACTGAAGGTAGTGGCCAGTTAACTTTGCTTTAAATAAGGACGTGCATGCTTGCACATTGTCCAATTAGGTTATTTGTACCAGTTAAACTGAGGGTAGTTGCCCAGTTAACTGTATAGTTTACTTTATTAGGGTTAGGGCGCATAACTTGCATGCATTGCAAGAACTGTAGTGAACTCAAGGTGATTTTAGGGTTACCTACACCTTGATGTATATAACTAAGAGCTTTTGCTCATTTGTAAATAACTTTTGCTTGAGAGAGAAAGATATGCTGCGCCTACCTTGCCCTCAATATTACTCTTTTGGTATCTGTTCATGTGTCTTCGCTATTGCAATTAATTGTTATGCCACATAGGGTTTCAAGAGATTGTAATGGTGGATTATTTCCATAGTTTAGATGAATCTGTTTTGTGAATCTTTTATTGTTATGATCAAACGTTATGCCACACAGGGTTTCGTAAGATTGTCATGATAAAACCGTTTTGTGAAGTATTTACTATGCTGATCGAGTGTTATGCCACATAGGGTTTCATAAAGTTTTCATGGTAAATCTTCTCTTAGCTTAGATAAATCTGTTTTGTGAATTCTTTTGTCATTACGATCAAGTGTTATGCCACACAGGGTTTCATAAAGATCTTGATGATAAAAGCCGTTTAGTAAGTCTTTACTGTTATGATCAAGTGTTATGCCACATAGGGTTTCATAAGATTGTCATGGTAAATTCTTAAATCTGTTTTGTGCCCAATAAGCTGGTTTAGATTGAGATGATAGTTGCGCCACCTTGCCCTCAAGTAGAGAATCTAAACACGTTTATCGTCAGTTAGTCATAACCTTGCTCCGTTTCCTCATGCTCTGATTTTCTTGAGGAGATTGGATAGATTAGTTTAGTTGTAGTTGATAGATCTGCGAAACCAGAGAAAACTCAGCTGCAACGTATAAGTTCTTTCAAGAAAGTCTTGTGCCTCTACAGCTGAAACAAAAAGACAGGATTTAGTTTAGTTTATTTCCTTGCAAATACTTTGTCAAGCACAACGAGGGAGCTTCCCCTCCTAATTTGAAGAGCACTCATTGCGTAGTGTACATAGGCTGTGCGTATCAACTCTTACTCCAGAGGTGTTAGTTCTTACGCCAACAGTTCTTTCTGGCGCCCACCGTGGGGCACGAGGCCTTGAAATAACTTCATGTCACGGATATGACTATCTGGCGTCCTACTGCTCCAATTCAACAACCAGAACTAAGTCCGCCTGTTATTCAGCCGAATTTAGCATTCATCGAAGCAGAACAGTCAGATATCATCAGTAGCTTGCGCACGTTTATTTTTGAAAATCATATGTCTACATCTCAGTGGAGAAACGCAGCTACTACTCTGGATAAAGAAGAAGAAAAAGCAGGTCTTGCAGCAAGTAGACCAGTCTTGCCACCTCCCGCGTGGGATTGAGCATCCTGGCTTATCAAGTTTACATCAGAAGGAGAAGAAATCCTCCTATACAGCCAGATCCTGTTTTTGAAGAAGCTCCTGATCAGTTTACTGAATCAGAAATCTTAGAAGAAGAATCTCCCACTCCAATTGCAGAGATGGGTGAACGTATTATTAACAACAACAACAATGGTGAAGATCACAACGGTCGTAATGCAAGAAACGCAAGACGTCCAGTTCCCTTGCCTTGGGGCGACAATATTGGACCGTTGGCTTTACCAGGACATCATGAATTGCCCAAGGGATCACGCAAGTTTTTCCCGAGATTTCATGGCGATGGTTCAAAACATCCAGATGAACATTTATCAGCATTCACGGCGGCTTGTTCCGTTTTGCATGTTGGCCATGAGGACATCGCCGTTCGTCTTTTCGTGGAGACTCTTGAGAACAACGCAGCAGATTGGTTCAATAATCTTGAGCCAGGAATTATTACCAGTTGGGCTGTCATGAGCGAGAAGTTTTTGGCAAGATTCAAGCCTGCCGAAGACAATCATAGATTATTTGCACAACTCTCAAATTCGAAGATGGAAAAGCATGAACCGATGAGAGAATTTGTGGCAAGGTTTAATCGCCTTGTTACACGTCTTTCTCACACTTTGAATCCATCTGATGAGATTTTGATGAGTTCTTTCATCAATGCATTGCCATCAGAAATTGCCTTTTTCTTGAAGATAGCCGAAGAAGATGATCTAACACGCCTTCAGGAGGAAGCAATCAAGCTTGAAGATACTATGATTACAACCGGCAAGATGAAAGATGATTCGATCAGGCCGCTCGTGCAAGCGTCGGCCGATCCGTTGCTACAGAAGGTAGCAAATGAGGTGACGATACTAAAACGGCAGTCACCACCTCAAGGGCAACCAGCCTTGCCCTCACCACCTTTTCAATCACAACCAGCATATCAGCCGAGAAGGAATAATTTTCAGCCGTACAATAATTTCAAGTCAAAGTTTCCGCAAGGACAACCGAGACAAAATAATGAAGCTGAAAAGGCTACGGTCTTTTGCACATTCCATGATTCAGCAGAGCATACCGGGGCTACTTGTCCGGAAAATCAAAGAATGAATCAGCTCATGGGATTTGCCGATTCTGCTCCTAGTTCAGATTTCATACCTACCAGTTCAAATGTCATCTCTTCATAGCCAGACGAGTTTGATGGCGACTCCGCAACGGGATATTTTGATCGAGAACCCGTTAATGAAGAAGAAGAAGAATCCCGTTATTTTTCTCTTGCAGTGAATCATGAGAATATCACCTCACCTGTGTTCACACGTGCTCAACATTTCAAAGCACAGAAGGAGGAAGAGGAAAAGCGGAATTTGAATACAAAAGCAAAGGAAGTAGTTTCTACTTCCAATCAAAAACCTTCACAAGAAAATATCTTGCCAGCGGCTTTAGATACGTCTTCAGCAAGCTTTGACATCGTTTCTTCCATGATGAAGACGAAGGTACAGATATCTCAACTGGAGTATTTACAAGATCATCCAGAACAGTTGGATAGGATCTTGAACGTTCTTAAGAAGAAGAATGTCGTTCAGCCGACATTGTTACAATCCTCAGTTCCTGCAGAAGAGAAGCCGAGGCCATTTTATATATCTTTATATATAGGAGGTTTCAAGCTGAGCAATTGCATAATTGACAGCGGAGCTTCGGACAACGTAATGCCCTTACAGATTATGAATGCGTTGGGACTTTCGTGCACCCCGACTCAGGAAAAGTGTTATTCACTTGAGTCCAAACCGGTGCCGTTAGTTGGTCAACTTAAAGATGCGCAAGTGAGGCTAGCGTCGTGTCCAGAAAAGAAGATTATGATGACTATCTTAGTAGCTGATATTCCTACCAGTTACGGGATGCTACTTAGTAGAAGTTTTTGCAAGGATCTCGGAGGAGAAATACAGATGGATTGGTCGTTCGCGACAATCCCATTGAAGAAAAGTACTTTCAAATTAGAGCCGGAAAACAAATCAAAGTTTACAGTGGTAAAGTACCAGGACCCACATGCACAAGTGTTGTATCAAGACACGGGTCCAGGCACATATGCTATGGTGTCTGAAGTGACTGATGATTGTCAGAATTTTGCACTTTCCACCGAATTACCAAATGAAGAATCAAAGATGTGGACGATGCAGTTTGATGGCAGTTGTTCGACTTCAGGTTCCGGAGCGGGAGTAGTGATTATCTCTCCCGAAGGTCGTTTATATCCTTTTGCATATAGGTTGCAATTCGATTGCACTAATAATACTGCAGAATATGAGGCGCTTTTGTTAGGTCTTAAAAACGCAAAGGATATGGGGATCAAGCTGCTTCAAGTTGAAGGAGATGCAGAGCTGATCGTAAAGCAGGTCAGAGATCAATTTCACGTAAGAAAGAATCGTCTCCAAAACTATAGGCAACGAGTATGGAATGCAATTGATTGGTTCGATGCATTTAATATCAAATACATTTCAAGAATGAACAATAGCAAAGCTGATGCGCTTGCAGTTTCAGCCGCTCTTTTTATGCCTAACTCTGACTTTCGTCAGAATTCATTTGCTATTGAGTTAATTTATAGACCAGCTGTTCCTGATAATTCAGACAACTGGCAAGTCTTCAGTGATGATGAAGATATAAAAGAATTTCTCGTCATGGGAGATAACTACAAGGAATTGTTCTTTGAAGGGACTTTTACTCACAGAGAGTCAATTACTGAAGAATCTGAGGTTATAGAATCTGGAATCATACAATTGAAAGGAAATCAGATTCCTAAAGGTTTTGTATCCTTAGAGGATATTTTTGACAGGCATGATCGTTACATCCAAGATCAGAAGAGGTCAGGGGTGAATACTTCATCAGAATATAGTCAAGTCAACATAGGTACTGAAGACAAGCCTCGGCTTGTAAATTTGGGCAAATGTTGTACTTCTGAAGAAACTGAGAGGTTTATCGCCTTGTTCAAGCAGTACAAGGATGTTTTTGCCTGGTCATATGAAGATTTAAAGGTCTTCACACCCATTGAATTGTCTCACACAATTCCGCTGAAGTCTGAAGTGAAGCCTTTCAGGCAGAAACAAAGACATTACAATCCGCGAATTCAAGATACTATCTATGCGGAAATTCAGAAAATGGTGGACTCCAGAATAATTTTTCCTATTCATCACTCCACCTGGGTGTCAAATATTGTTCCTGTGCGCAAAAAGAATGGAGAAATCAGAATTTGCGTTGATTTCAGGAACTTAAATCAATCGTCCTTGAAGGACAATTATCCCTTACCAATCATGGAGCATACATTGCAGACAGTTACCGGATCGGAAATGCTATCACTTCTTGATGGTTTTTCTGGTTACAATCAGATTGCAGTGGCTGAGGAGGATCAAATCAAAACAGCTTTCACCACGCCGTGGGGAACGTTTGCATATGAGAGGATGCCTTTCGGCCTTATCAACGCCGGTGCTACTTTTCAGAGAGCCATGGATTTAGCGTTTGGGGATCTTAGGAATAAGATCATAGTCGTCTATCTTGATGACTTAACCGTTTTTTCAGATAAACGGAGTGATCACTTTTCACATCTTGTGAAAGTGTTCGAGAGATGTAGGTATCATAAAATATCTTTGAATCCGAAGAAGTCAATCTTTGCGGTTACGGAGGGCAAGTTACTTGGTCATATCGTTTCCAAAGAAGGTACCAGAATAGATCCGAATCGGGTGGATTCAATCAGAAACCTATCTCTCCCTACAAGTAAAACGCAGGTGCATTCCTTTTTCGGTAAAGTTAACTTTATCCGAAGATTTGTACCTGATTTCTCAGAGCTGACAAAGGAGATTTCAGCAATGATGAAGAAGACGTCTACATTCGTGTGGACGGACGAAGGCAAGCAGGCCTTTATTAAGATAAAAGAAGCTATTGCAAATGCACCAGTGTTAGTTCGGCCTAACTTTCAAAAGGATTTCATTCTTTATTGTTACGCGTCAGAACATTCATTGTCTGCCATTTTGACACAGAAACTCAGCGAGGAGGGTGAATCTCCTATTGCTTTTATGAGTGCTAATTTCAAAGATGCTGAGATGCGTTATTCCCAGATCGAGAAGAATGCTTATGCTGTCGTCAGAGCTGTCAAGAATTTCAGATTTTATCTTTTGAATTCACATACTACGGTGTATGTCACCGATCCAGCAGTAAAAAGTGTACTTACTCAGCAGGAGATGGGTACGAAAAGAGGAAATTGGATCGCGAGAGTTCAAGAATATGATCTGGAGATTAAGCCGACCAAGCTTGTTCGCGGACAAGGTCTTTGCAGATTATTGGCGGAAGATGGAGATCGCAAGTTCAAGAGCAATGGTGGAATTGGTTTAGAAAAAGAAATTGAAGAAGACCTACCTTTGGTCTTACTAGTTAATTCTGCAGAAGAATGGTACACACCATTATGGTATTATTCAACGTATGGAGAATGTCCACGTCACATGGACAAACAGCAGAAAAGAACATTAAAATTGAAAGCACAGAATTTTGTGCTAGTTAATAACGTTCTGTACAAGCGTGGCCTTGACGGAACTTTCCTATTATGTGTCGGAAAGGATCAGCAGCGAAGGTTGTTAGAAGCTTTTCATAATCAGGCATGCGGAGGACACTTTTCATCAAGGGTCACTGCATTTAAGATTCTACGAGCACAGTTTTATTGGCCAACTATGTTTCGTGATGCATATGATTGGGTGTATAAATGTCAGTTATGTCAGCAGTTTGCTGGTAAAGTGAAATTGGCATCTTTTCCACTCAGGCTAGTTGTTATTGACGCTCCATTTCAGCAGTGGGGTATTGATTTTGTAGGACCTGTCAATCCAGTTTCCAGTAAGGGGCATGTGTTTGTCCTTACAGCGACAGATTATTTTACGAAATGGGTTGAGGCAATTCCTACTAAACGAGCTATGTCCGAAGTGGTTTGCAGCTTTCTAAAGGAGAATATCATTTCTCGCTTCGGAGTTCCTCAGAAAATTGTTACTGATAATGCTACTTGCTTCTCGTCAGAGGAGATTTTGAGTTTTTGTTTTGATCACGGCATCATGCTGTCACATTCATGAGATTATTATCCTCAGGGTAATGGACAGGCCAAATCATCTAATAAGAACATTGTAACAATTATACGCAAGTTGGTTGAATCAAATCAGCGAACTTGGCATACTAAGTTATACGACGCTCTTTGGGCTGATCGTATAACTCCTAAAAGAGCTATTGGCACCTCGCCTTTTATACTTTTGTATGGTACAGAAGCTATTCTGCCTATTACATTAGAGTTGTCTGCTTTGCAGTTGGCATCAGCAGTGGAAGACGGAGAATTTCATGATCCTATTCAGAAGAGAATTTTGCTCCTGATGAAACTTCAAGAGGAGAGGACGGAGGTTGTCGATAAAATCACTCAGCACCAAGAAAGAGTGAAGAGAATTTTTGACAAGAAAGCTCGTCACAGAGACTTTCAAATTGGAGATCAAGTCCTTTTGTGGGACAAAAGGCATGAGCCAAAAGGAATGCATGGAAAATTTGATTCCTTATGGTTAGGGCCCTTCCAGATTCATGAATCAGCAGGAGAGAACATGCGAATTGGATTTTGAGAGAAATTTGAGAATTAAGGAAGAGAAAGACGTTTTTTATATGCTCTTTCTTCTGTGAAAATCGCCCCTGTTCTTCAAATTTTGTTGATGAATATGAACTTTAACCTGCAAAAAGAATGAATTAATGAAATCGCCTTTGATTGTTGATGATGAAAACGCTTTTGCTTTGAAAATTCGCCTTTACTTGTAAAATTGCCTTTGCTCTGAAGAATTGCGAATTTCTCTTGAAGCTGTGAGAATGAACAATGATGGCGCCATGTTTAAATAAGGAAAATTCGCACCATCTTGTTCATTGCAAGATTTAAAACCTTAATGAAAATAAAAGGCTTCTGATTGGACCCCCCTCCAGTTACATTGCCACTGACTCTGAGTCTGGAAATAAATAATAATAAAATAATATTTATCATGCAATTTGCAAAAGGTGCCAATTTTAGAAATTCGCCATTTTAATGCTTAAATATGCAAAATAAATATTAAATATTATTTAACTTTAGTTGACAAAACGAATGAAGCTTTAGGTTTCACTGGCTAACTTCACTGATTCCGAAAAGTCATTACTTGGCCTCATAGGCGTCCATTTGCTCAAGATATTGCATTTTTTATTAACTTCCTACTTTGTAGCTGAGTACAAAGTTATAACTGACCATCTTCGACACTGATTTATGGATGACCGGTTGATGCTGAGACTGAATAGGTGTATTCATTGTGAAGCCTGCGAAGCAAGGAAGAAATGTCTGTTGGGAGTCATCACTACAAAATTTATCATTTAACACCTCAAAGAATTAGGCGCCCTTGATTAAATTGATTTTCAGGAACCAGACGACCATTTCTCCAAACTGTCATTTGACGCTTCAAACGACTGCTGACGACGAACGGTGAACCCTGCTGACAGGCAACCACGCACACTGCATGACTAGAGGCATTCCGCATCCAACGAATATACGCAAGGCATCTGAAAAGTGCATTAAGGGCCTCAAAAGTAAAAGTGCCCCTGGCTTAAGAAGGCACGAACACCATCTTGACGAAACAACTCTCAACCAGATGCCCTACTTTGACCTCTGATATCTGGAGCTGGGATGACCCGATTTGAGCACTGTGTGTCTCATTGCGTACCTAGAAGGAGATACGAGAGACGTTTCTAGAGGTGACGAAGCAAGAAAACTGCTTCTAAGACCTCAAATAGAAGGGCGCCTTTCCCAAGATGGAATAGATGACCAGACTTGGCCATTTTCTGAGTTGTCTTCGTTTTACAGTATTTTCTCAAAGACCTCGCACGTATGAGCATTTACCAAATCCCGAAGGCTGACAGCTGGGCTTGTTGGAAAGATAGAGTAATTATGCTCAAGTCTCGTGAAGACTTCGAACGTGAACAACCTCATCTGACAGGCCTAAAGGCTAGGTGCCCCTGGCCTACAGAAATACACTGAACATTTTATGCCAGTCCACCCGTAAAATTACGTGCTTGGTAGAATGTCTGCCATGATCTCTCAGAATGTCGGATTAACAGGCAACTTGGTGCATCGCGGAGCTAAGCTAGAGTAGCACTGATGTCAGAAACACCTTGTTAGCAAACTCTGCCATCTCAGATGTCATTTTAAAGGGCGCCCCTGGGCTATAGGTGCACTGGAAACACAACGAAGAAGCTCAAGGATGTGGAGTCTCTTTATAAGCTCATCTTTTGACGTTGACTGCCGGAGCTCTGGGACTCGGATGATTGCGTTTGATAACTCGCCGGACAGGTAGACTAGTCGTGAAGAGATTGAGTGCATCAACCACTAAAAATACCAAGATCCAACACCCCTTTAAGAGGTGCGCCCTTAAGCTATAGGTGAGCAAAAGTTGGAAAAGAACAAGCTTCTGCAATCTGGAACTTTGGAATCTTCAACTTCTGTCGCTAGTTACCAGAGTTACGAGTTTTGGATAGCCTCGCAGAATAGCTCATCGGATAGGCAGACTAATTCTGAAGAGATTGACTGTAATTATGAGCATCTATCACAAAATCTAGGCCTTCAAAAGGAAGGGTGCCCCTGGGCTACAGGTGCGCAATTTTGCGTATCCTTGAAAAATCTTCAAAAATTGACCATTGAAATCATCATTTTGATCATCGAAATGACCATAATTATCATCGCGAAATGCTCCTCCATCATGAAATGCCTTGTTCTGAGTCTCTGATTTAGGTTCTGATTAATAGAACTGCCTTTGACTGACAAAATACTGATAAAACTCCATGCTTGATATTGCCCAAAAACTGCACTTATCATCATTTTAGCAAAGTTTAAACTATTTTATGCAAAATGCCTTGATGAAGCAAAAAATTTGGTTTGGGTACAACAATGAGCGCTACCTGAAAGCCAAGAAGGAAAAAGAAGCTATTGTTAGAACCATTCAAGGAACCAATTACGACAATGCAATCTGGTTGAGTGATAACAAAAACCTTCAATCATGCATTTTCTCGAATCAGTCTTGAGAAGAGAAAGATGAAGATGGAGGCTATGTATAACTACCTTCCTGCAGTCTTACCTAAGGAATAAGATATGTTACCACTCTCCAGAGATATGCCATCTAAAGAAAGTACAAACCTTGCACTTATCTTTAGGGATCCAAGGGTTCAACCACTAGCTGAGGTGATAGAAATTTCTTCGAGTAAAGAGTCTGAAGGCTATACGCCAAAGACACCACCAATGGAGAAATGGTCTCATGAACAAATGTCTGCGAACATTGTAGAAAAAATTGGTGATGAACACCATAATGATAGTGCCTTACGCAATTATGTATCGAACAATAAATCCGAAGGATATTACCCATTTTGGGATAGATATGAACAAATTAGAGACGAAGAAAACGAAAGAGAACAACAATTGTCACAATCCGTAGGATATACCCCCTTAAGTTACGAGTCTGAGGGTGAATCTTACTCTCCTCTTGACTATTTGAAAAGTCCATCTATGTAATCGACGAAATATTGATTCCTACTAAATATGAATAAAACGATGTTTTTCATCAATTATGTCTATTGTGAACTTTGTTGTTTATATGCATGTGTTTTCTTAGTAAGTATATACTTTACTTAATAGTATAATGATAGTAAGATTAACATGAATAAAATATTCAGGTTAAACAAATCTTATAATAATGGTGAGAACTTACGAAAGATCACGAAGCAATCCTGGAACTAGTTGTGAAGGCGAACAAGAACCAACAGGAATGGAAGCAAAACTGGATCAGATTCTGGCGAGATTGTCCAATCTTGAAAAGGCAAAAGAAGTTGAGATGCCTATTGCCAATAATGAAGAGGAAAGTTCTTCACATGGAGAAGACATTAATCATAATCATGAGAAGGAGAAATCTCCAACTCAATCTATTGAGAAAATGAAGAAACAAGTGTTCATTGAGTTAACTAGGGATATGAAGAAGATATACCCTCCTAAGTTTGATGGAAGTGCCGGAGGTGATGAAGCTGAAGTATGGTTAGTACAAATGGAAAAGTACTTTGAAATAAGAAATTATGACGAAGTTACTAACGCAGCTTGGGGTGCTTATCAGTTAGCAGGTGAAGCTTCTAACTGGTGGATCAACAAGAAACTGGAATTGAATATAAACTCATGGAAATTGACATGGAATGAGTTTGTTGAAATATTCCGAACGAGATGGTTACCCCAACTTTTCTATGACCAAAAAGTTAACTGATTTTGAAGAATTAAAACAGGGAAACATGACAGTACATGAGTACTGGGAGAAGTTTACTAGACTTCTTTGCTATGTTCTAATATACCATAAGGATGAACGTTTTCGTATCAGAAAATTCTTCTTAGGATTCAATAGTAAGATTGGCGGAGAAGTCAATATGCATGGACCAACTACTATGGATTTGGTATATGAAAAGGCTGTGAAGCAAGAACAGAAATTGAAGACAGACTCTGCAAGGCAAGAAAGAGGCTGAGGTTACTAATAAAACAGTTCCTAAGAAGGAAGAATATATTCAAGGTGTTGCTAAATCAAAGGGAAAAAGATTTCGCTACGGTGGAAAAGATTTCAAAAGAGATCGTAAAAGCAGGAATCCCAACACTGACAACATTAACAAAACAACTGAGAGTACAAGTAAAACTGCTGAAGCTGTTGTGAAAAGAGGTCCAAGATCGGTGTGTTTTATTTTCAAGGGAGATCATTATGCAAATGAATGTGCCAACAAGACTTCAGGAACTCAATCTCATGGCAATGTGCTACCAAGCCAACAAGCAATGTTTCAACAGAGGATTCATGCCGCTGTTGATGATCGTCAGGCTGAATTTCAAGTAACGCCAATTGAGACACCAGGTACTTTATTTGGTTTGCCTATTTCTATTTCAATTGATACTGTTGCTACTGAAAACTTTATTTCTCCTAAGATAGCAAATCAATTAACTAGAAACGCAGGACACATGGCTATGTCATGGAGTGTTGTATATGCAAACACAAGAGCAAGGGTGGACCAATGTCTGTTTGAGGCTAGAATAGAACTACCTAATTTCACAACCGAAGTCAATCTTTATGTTTCCCCTCTAGGATCCTATGATGTTATTCTAGGAATGAACTGGTTATGGAGACACAGAGCCATAGTAGATTGTAATGCCAAGACAGTTGAATGTTTGGATGACTATGGTAACCAAGTCAAGATTCAGGGAGTACCTAGAGAAGTAAAAGTCAGGCAGATATCAGCAATGCAACTTCTTAGAGCTAAGAAGAAAGGGTGCAAACTCTTTGCAGTAAAAATAGATCTTGAGTATGAAAATGAAAATTTTGATTTTCAAAGTCAACAAGAACTAGAAGATGGAGAAATCGAGGAAAGTGGGAAAACTGATATGGAAAAATATCCCATTCTAAAGAAATTTTCAGATGTTTTTCCTGATGAACTACCTAGTTTACCTCTAAAGAGGGTGTTTGACTTTTCCATTGACCTAGTTCCTGGATCAGAACCTATTTCTAAAGTGCCTTACAGAATGACTGCTACAGAACTCATGGAATTGAAAACACAATTAGATGAGTTATTATCAAAAGGTTTGATAAGACCAAGTGTTTCACCATGGGGAGCGCCTGTGATATTTGTCAAAAAGAAGGATGGAACTTTAAGACTGTGTATAGACTATCGTATGCTCAATAAGGCTACGATTAAGAATAAGTATCCATTACCTCGCATTGATGATCTTTTTGATCAAATGAAAGGAGTAACTGTATTTTCTAAAATAGATTTAAGATCTGGATACCATCAGTTGAGAATTAAAGATGAAGATATCTTTAAAACAGCTTTTAGAACACGGTATGGACATTACGAGTTTACTGTATTACCTTTTGGATTGACAAATGCACCTGCAACTTTCATGAATCTCATGAACAGTGTATTCAGAGATTATCTGGATAAGTTTGTTTTGATTTTTCTAGATGATATTCTGATATATTCTAGAAATGAAGAAGAACATAGCAAACATCTAGAGATGGTTTTAGAATGGTTAAGAGAGCATAAACTGTATGGAAAACTATCTAAGTGCACATTCTATCAGAAAAAGGTCCATTATCTGGGTCATGTTATTTCAGCAGAAGGAATTGCAGTAGATCCTGCCAAGATTAAAGTTGTAGTTCAGTGGCCTATACCCAAAAATGTATCTGAAGTGAGAAGTTTTATGGGTTTGGCAGGATATTATAGAAAATTTGTGGCAAATTTCTCTAAAATTGCCTTTCCTATAACTTCATTACAGAAAAAAGGAAAAAGGTTTGAATCGAACGAGAAGTGTCAAAATGCATTTGACCCACTCAAAGAGAAATTAACTACCGCACCTATTCTTAAGATACCTGATTCTGAAGGAAATTTCATAGTCATAACTGATGCATGTGGAGAAGGATTAAGAGGAGTATTAATGCAAGACAAAAAAGTGATTGCTTATGAATCTAGAAAGCTTAAGGCATATGAAATCAATTATGCTTCGCATGATTTAGAGCTGGCAGCTATAGTTCATGCTTTGCAAATGTGGAGACATTATTTGCTAGGAAGATCCTTTGAGCTTAAAACTGATCATAATGGTTTAAAGTATCTTTTTACTCGGCCAAACCTAAATGCTAGGCAAAGGAGATGGTTAGAGTTGATATCTGATTATGACTTCAACATTAATTACATCAAAGGAAAAGAAAATCGGGTAGCTGATGCGCTTAGTCGGAGATGCCATATCTCTTCGATAGTAGCAATTCATACCGATTGTAAGGAGCAAGTACTTCAAAAAAGCAAGGATGATGAGTACTATTTACAAGTAAAACAAGCACTAAAAGAAAATCCACAAGATTCCAAATATGAAGGATTTCAGTTTGAAACCAATGGATTGTTAAGGTACAAAGATAGAGTGTATGTACTTGATGTCAAAGAATTAAGGAATCTGGTATGGAAGGAAGTTCATGAAGCATCTTATTCTGGTCATCTTGGAGTGACAAAAATGATGGCAAATGTGAAACTCTTATATTTCTGGAAAGGAATGAAAAGAGACGCAGCTAATTTTGTAGCAAGTTGTCTTGAGTGTGAAAGGGTAAAAGCTAAACATCATCATCCTACAGGACTGTTATATCCTCATGAAATACCAGAGTGGAAGTGGCAAATAATTAGTATGGATTTTGTACAAGGGTTACCTATGTGTAGAAATAGACATAATGTCATACTAGTAGTAGTGGATCGATTGACAAAAGTGGCACACTTTATACCGGGAAATTTAATTGATGGAGCACCAGTTATTGGAAGAAAGTTTGTGCAAGAAGTATTCAGGTTGCATGGAATTCCTGAGAAGATTATTTTTGATAGGGATGCAAGAATCACTTCTAGATTTTGGCAAACTTTGTTTTCTACACTTGGGACATGTTGTGACCTTTTCACACATCGTCCCATTCAAGATGGGGACCCCCTTATTTTTGCTCCGTTCCGGTCTTTTGGCTTGG
>VDFB02021444.1:0-80231 GCA_007258455.2 Sequoia sempervirens | reverse complement strand
CGAAGCTCCACATATCCTGCATTTAGAGTAGCACATAAATTTCTTAGGCCCTAAACCCCTTTTACTTTCCGCACTTTCTGATTAGTTTTAGGAAAGGAACCACATTGCCAAATCATACACGCAAGAATCCCCTTCAAATCACATACCCGCTGCTAACTGCAAGAAATCTGAACAATTATGTAAGTCCCCTCGTAAGAACACAACAATTCACATCAACCAAACTGGGTCTATTCGCACTTAAGGAACCTTGGAGTTGAACATGCGAACTTTCTCGCAATCTTAGCGCATGGAATACTTTGATCAAGAGAGAACGGAGTAGCCCCAAAACTATTTTGTTCTGCCGTTTGGTATGGTCACAAAAACCACATCAACAGGACACAGTTAAATATAAGTTCAGCATATCATCCGGAAACGGATGGGAAAACGTAAAGGGTAAATCAAGTATTAGAAGACCTACTTAGGGTATATTGCATGGATCAGCAATATAAGTGGGAGGAATACTTACCTTTAGTCGAGTTTTCTTATAATAACTCATATCATTCTACTATAGGAATGGCTCCATTTGAAGCTCTATATGGTCGTAAGTGTCGAACTCCGATAAGTTGGGATAAACTTGAGGATCGAATAAGTCTTGGACCTGGAATGTTAGCAGAAATGGATGAGTAGATAAAGGTTATTAAGGAAAGGTTAGCAGAAGCTAGCAGTCGACAGAAAAGCTATGCAGATGCCAAAAGAGTGCCCCGTAATTTTGCTATAGGTGACAAGGTACTTTTGAGAGTCAAACCCCATAAGAGTTCCATCAAGTTTGGGAAATCTTCTAAATTGTCTCCTCATTATGTAGGCCCCTTTGAAGTCCTTGAGGAAGTCAATCTTGTAGCTTACCGAATTGCCTTACCACCAGCTCTTGCCAAAATGCATAATGTCTTCCATGTGTCCTATCTTAAAAAGTACATTCCAGGAGATAGTCATGTTATTGATTGGATTGCTTTACAGGTAAAGGATCCTGGAGTAATAACTCTCGAGCTCGTAAAGGTGCTGGAAGTGCGTAAACTTCATTTGCGCAATAGGGATGTTACTCAATGCAAAGTCCAGTGGGATCAGTACACGGAGGATTTAGCAACATGGGAAGACTATGAGGAAATTCTACGGAAGTTTCCAAATATTCTCAAAGCTTTTGAGAATAATGAATAAAATTTATGTATTTGACTTTTTATGTTTGAAATAATACCTTAAGTCATCGGGGATGATGATTCCTAAGGGGGGAAGTATGTTACATCCCGATTGTATAGCTACTAGGCTATTAGTATTTGATAAGGATTATGTGATTGTAAAGATAGTTTTATGAATAAATAAAGATATGATGCATCTTGTTATCAATATGAGTTTTTGTACATTAATGACTGTCTCATTCTTATGTTGCTCAATTGATGTTAATCATGGTGAAAACATGCATTATGAGGCTAATATGTGATGTTTTTATATCTTATGAAATTTATATGTATTGCTATTTTTGTGAGCATTTGACTGCCGTGAGTTTATAACTGTGGATGCAGGTATGAGAACCAGTCGTCCAGGCAGAGGGGAAATATCACTTGGGAGAGGGGTATTGGTCATTTAACTGGTAATGTTAGTCAATTGAGCATGCACACACATTATGAACGTTATAGAGGAACTGGGTCAGATAAGTTAGTTTTGATAAGTCATCCATAGGCTTAGGAGTTTGTTTTACTTCCTTATGCTTTATGAGTTATGATTGTTTAAATGTCAGACTGACTATACTGTAACTCCCTGTGTGAATGAAGTAATTGATATGTGTTAAAGGTCGAGTGCGTACGTATACACATGTATACATTGTGTACACGTATCTAAATGTATAGACATATCGATACGTACGTATGTTAAGCAGATGGATATGCTCATACGCATGTGTCGACATGTATATACGCATACATATGTATACACAAAAGTATATATGGTAATATGCATGTTTATACGTACACATCCCGCCTAATATCTATGATATAGATAATATTTCAATATTATTGTCTAGGAAATTTACATATATATTTATGTATAAATGTATATATCGATAATGTGATTATAAATATATACATAAATACATAAATGAATGTGTAAATACTTATATATTTGTATATTTTATAAAGTATAAAATATAGGTATTAATATTAAAATTAATATATGCTTATATATATATATATACATTTATATATATAGATATATTAATATTTAATAAAATACATATATATAAAATATATAAATATATAATATTAAATATTTTTAAACTTCAAAAGAAAATATTTGCAAATGTTTATAAGAATAAACATTGAACTTTATTTCTTAAAGGATAATATACGCAATATATAATGGAAGGAAATATTTGAATGAAAAACTTTTGAAAAATTAAATAAAATTACAACCATGAACTTTCCCTTGAAAATGAGGAAGATATCAGTGCAGCAAATACGCAGTAAGAAGTCTTCAAACTGGAAAGTAGGGAAATGGCAACAAGATTTCTGTGCTGTAGCAAGCTGAACCTTGACCTCAAACGCAACAAGTAAGTCATTTAATTTCATGCGACTGGCAAAAAGCGTGTTACCTGTAGGTGGCGTTTTTGGTGATTTGAGTTGAAGAATTCTTCGATTGCTGGCTCTATGGAGGTCGAATCACTTTTTTAAAACATGACTTAAGGTTTATACACTTGCCATGTGACGTTTGACTGAGTATTCATGCCTGGTTGTCATTTTACATGCCCAAAATAGAGGATTCAGTTGCTTATACAGCTTATAAATACTTCCCTGCTATCCATTCGAAATATATCTTTTGCAATTCATCTTTGGCGTATTGGAGAGTCATTTTGCTAGTTTCTAAGCTGCTGTTGTGAGTTGCCAATGCTGCATTGCTTCATATTAATTAAAATGTGAGAATTAGAGTCTGTAACAGTTGCAATTTTAAGATTGTGCTAGATTATCTTTTAGGAAGAAGTAATAAAGCAACTTTCAGAAGAAAAGTATTATTAGGGAGAGTATTGTGGGAAGAGTCTCTATATTTGAGAGAAGGTTAAACTACATTCTGTCATCTTCAATTGAAAGCTGTTGCCATAACAGTGCTGGGGAGAAGCTCTTAATCATAGGCATGTTATCTAGTTTGTGATTTTTATTTAAATGATCTCTTTTAATCTTGAATTTGCTGGGTGCAATTAGCATGCTATTAGTAAATTAATTTTGTTTGATAAGCTTCTTAAAGAAATAAGTGCTTAAGGGATTTCATTGTAAATGAAGGGTAAAGGAATAAGGAATATGAATGCAGTTAAGGGTAAATGTTTGAGCAAGTCAATATAATTTATTGATAGTTTAAAAGAAGTTTTATGGAAATGGGGTTTAAAGAAGGGAATCAGTTGTGTTAAGGCTTAAGGATAGCTTAGCGTAATATGTGTTATGCTTTGAAGGAATTGTATGTGCATTTACTTGAAATTTACAATTTTGTAATATATCATGGAGGCATAAATAGATTAGAATACCATCTTGGATGAATACCCGCCCATGATGCAGTGGGTTGCACTAGAGCACCTCCTAAGGTTGTTCGTGAAGTGCAAGTGTGAAATATTCTGAGCCAAATTTTTTCGTTTTTTCAATTGCAAGTTTACAAACAAACGCACCCGTTAAGGTTAGATCTAAACCCAAACGATGCTGAAGCAACTCTATCCAGAATGTACACCAGGATCCCGATGTGGGCAAGGTGTGAGCATTGGTCAGAGGATCTGAATGCAGAAACAGAATTGGAAGGAACTCTAACCAAGAATGGTGCCGATGATGGCGAGCATATGGTTAGAGAATCTTCTACACTACAAGTACTGAAAGAAACTCAACACCAAGTATGTGCTACCCAATCCAGTATGGAATTGAGGCAACCATATGGCGGAGTGCTAAGAATTACAATGCTTTGAAGGGAAATAAGCTAGAATGCTGAAAGTAACTTGACACCCAAAATGTGCTTTCTAACCCGGAGTGGGAAAGGAGCTACCATAGGGCAGAGATAAAGGAATTACAATTGCAATTACGCAATGTAAAGTTGAGCATTACAAAATCAAGATAAGCAAGAATAACAACTGCTGTCAGCTTACAATATGAAAGTCAATGCCTTGCTATCAATGTGAATAAACATGTAAATAGAGTTGCAACAATATATATTGAGTTTCCTTCACTGAATTATAAAGCTTGGATGAAAAACTCAATTATTAAAGCCAACCTGACAATCTGATTTGTGACAGTCCTGTTTTCCATGTGCATGAACAGCAGCCCTGAAACTCACAAATTCACTCACAACTTGCTCCAAACTTAATCAAATTTCACGAGACGAATTGCATAATGATCCTAGTATGATGGCGCCCAAGTTTGAATCATAAAACTGACCAAAGAGACCACATTTAATTAATGCACAAATCCCAAGACAGTTTAAAAGGTACGACCCTCAAGGGAAGGCGATTTTCCTTTTAAAAATTCAATACACTATAAAAAAATCTGCAAACTTGAGAATAGGGTCGCCCCTCACAGACTAGGAGATAAGAACAATACCCAGAAGGATCTTTTTGGTATTTTTTGACTTATGAATAAAAAGGACAATCTGTTGTACTAAAAATGCAATTTCCAGAATTTCTCTAACATGCATAAATCTGAACTAGAAAGCCACAAGCTGATTACAATGCACAAATCCCAATGCAAGACTCTCAAACTACCCTATCTCACCACTAGTCGCTATCTTTCAAGCGAGAAGCAATGCCAAGCTAGGAGGCATACATTGCTCGAAGCAGTCCCAAAGCCAATCCGACAGCATAACATTCCTGTAGACAAAAGATGATGAAATGAGAACCAAAGGCTTCCTTTTATAATTTGCCGTTGACCTTCTCGAAACCCTAATCTTCTTTTCAGAGTCAAACCCTAATCCTTCAAAAGATGGCCTCCCTTTCTCCAAAGCTTCAATTTTGACTTTTAATTATAATTTTATTCCTTCCTTGAAGTTGGCGTCTGTTGGCGTAAAATCTAACACCTCTGGAGTGCAGGTTTGTACGGACAGCTATGTACACTACGCAATGAGTGCTCTTCAAATTAGGAGGGGAAGCCCTCAGCCGGAATGTATGGAAAAGCACCTGTCCTATTTTTGTTCTCACCGAAGAGGCACATGTTAAGAAAACTAAGAACGCGGCAACTAAGGATTTTCTCTCGGGTTTCGCAGATCATTAACTACAACTAAGCTAACTACTTTAATCTATCCGCTTTCAAGAAAACAGAGCATGAGGAAATGGAGCAGGGATGACTATCGGACGATAAACGAATTTAGACTCTCTACTTGAAGGCAAGGTGGCGCAACTATCATCTCAATCTAAACAAGCTTATTGGGCACAAAATAGATTTAAGAATTCACCAAGATGATCTTATGAAACCCTGTGTGGCATAACACTTGATCAAAATAGTAAAAACTTCACAAAACAGCCTTTATCATTACAATCTCACGAAACCCTATGTGGCATAACCCTTGATTATAATGATAAAGATTCACAAAACAGATTTATCACCATAATTTCTCGAAACCCTGTGTGGCATAACGATTGATCACAATGGTAAATATACACAAAACAGATTTATCATCTCAATCTCTTGAAACCCTATGTGGCATAACAATTGACCTCAATGGTAAATATGTTCAAACAGATCTAACTATGGGAGGAATTTACCATGCCAATCTTATGGAACCCTATGTGGCATAACACTTGATTGAAAGTAGTAAAGACTTCACAAAACGATTTTATCATCACAATCTCACGAAACCCTATGTGGCATAACACTTGATTGAAATGATAAAAGATTCACAAGACATAAAGAATCCACCATTACAATTTCATGAAACCCTATGTGGCATAACACTTAATCATAATAGCGAAGACACATGAACAAATACCAAAAGAGCAATATTGAGGGCAAGGTAGGCGCAGCATATATTTCTCTCTCAAGCAAAAGTTATTTACAAATGAGCAAAAGCTCTTATTTATATACATCAAGGTGTAGGTAACCCTAAAATCACCTTGAGTTCACTACAGCTCTTGCAATGCATGCAAGTTATGCGCCAAACCCTAATGAAGTAAACTATACAGTTAACTGGAAAGCTACCATCAGTTAACTGAAACATCTAACCTAAAATGGACCATGTGCAAGCATGCACGTCCTTATTTAAAGCAAAGTTAACTGGCCACTACCTTCAGTTAACTGGAAACCCTAACCCTAACTCCCGTGTTGATAATTCCAAGGACGAGATAAGCATGTGTTAGGTCAGCAAGTGAACTGCATCTAGGTGTCAAGTTAATCGCTGCTCATGACTCAACCCCTAGAAATTGTTGCGTCCCCATTTTGGCGAGCAGCACTGGTCGGAGATTGGCCTATGAGACCTCGTAGTCGACAGAGTGGTTAGAGGGTCGTTTTGAGCTTGGGCCGGGCCGACAAGGCTTGATCAATTGGCTTTCGCTTGGGCTCGACCGAGACCTTTTGGCAGGAATTGCTATTTTAGCGCCTTTCCCGGCAAAGTAGCGGGGACCCCGCTATTTTTAGCAAGATATTAAGGCCAGAATCACCAGTAGTTCGCCAAAGAGCAGAACATTTGATCACCATCGCTAGAATTAGTATAATATTTAATGTCATTAATTAAATATTAATTATTTAATGTTTATAATATAAAGTTATAATTTAAAATTATAACTTAAGTTATCTGCCTTGAGGGGTGCGCCCATCATCAGGAGGGGCCAGTTTGGCAATTAATAATTATTATTAAATATTTCACAGAGACTATGGAATTATTAAAAGATTAAAATGTGAATATTTAATTAATACCCTATTCTTAAGGAAATCACACTTTTCAGCTTAAGAAGGGTTTTGCATTGGTTTCTGAGCCATTATGTCATTTTATGAATTGAAAATTTGCCAGTCTTTGCCAGAGGACGAAGACCTTAGGGTTTGAGTTCGTTATTCGTTGGAGAACGAGCCATCTCCATTGAATCAGTTCAGAGGGCGTGAGATATCACCCGATTTACTGCCAACAGAGGTTTTCTCATTCAGAGTAAATCATAGAGCATCAGAGAATTAATTGAGCTTCAGAGATTATTTCATCTTCAGAGGGTTATCAGTATTTTTGCATCCAGAGAATTGATATCACTCAAATCGCCATAGCCAGAGGGTTTTTTCATTGATTTCCTTGGAGGCCGTACATCTAATAAATAATGCTGTTCTGATCTGGCCGTACCTTTTACCAGGCCGTACCATCTGTGGAAAGGGACACAATCTATCAGAGGAAGCGTTGTTTCATCTAAGTTTTCATCTGAAGCACATTGGAAATCTTGACGCCTATCCTTTGTTATTCTGGAGTCTAAGAAAAGGGAATTGTACCTTTTTCATTTATTATTGTTGCAGCTGTACATTTCTGACAGGGCCGTACTTGCATGTAAAGAGGCGAGTTTGTGTTTTTTCAGGGAAACGCCTATCATTTTGATTACCAGTTTGCATCCTTGGTGGCGCTAGGGTATAAGAAGTGATCTGAGGTTGCCAGACAGGAGGGACAGAGGGGGCCGTACTACATTTGGTTATTTGCTGTTGTCAGCCGTACTGTGCACAGCAGGGCAGTACCTTCTCTAAGCCGTACTCTCTCACAGAGGAAATCTTCATTCTTTTTGATCAATCATCAACTGGCATCTTCTATTGGGACGCATATCTTCAGAGCAATACTGAGTAGCAACTGACAGAGGAGGAAGTGGATGTTCAGCTCAGCCGTACCATTTATCTGAGGATCATTCATTGCTGTATCAAAAATCAGGTTTTCAATATCTAACGCCTTTACTTTGCATGTCATCAAATCTTATTGTAATAGTTAAGAATAAATTATGATCCGTATCCGGTCTCAGATTTGGTCTTGAATTCAGTCTAGGTGAATTGCATTCTGAAAAACTCGCCCATTGACTGTGAACACGACTATATTCTGACAACTTTCTCCGGAAAGCAAAAATGGCCCCTGGTAAGGCTAAAAATACCCTGTCAGAGGATAATCTTCACCAAAAATTCTGAGACATGGGTTTTGTCTAGAAAAGGATTCTAAGACAACCCACAACGTCAGAATTGAGAAAATATGTCGTTTAGCTTGATATACAAAGATTCTTCAGTCGAGAATTGTAAGGGTTTTAGAGCTTCTCGGGGGCAATTTTTCTTGAGAAAATCTGGAATATGGGTTTTATGCACAACGGAATTCTGAACAAACCCAGATGATTAGATTTTCAAAAATATGTGATTTTGGCCCACATGCAAAGAAATTCTCGGAAAAAAGCACAGAGCTTCAGAATGAAGGCTACGGGGCAATTTTCTCGAAAAAATCTAAGACGTGGGTTTTGCTGCAAATGCTGAAATATGTGAACCCAGATGATCAGATTCTGAATATGTGTTGAATTTCTTTGACATGCGAAGAAAGTACCTAAGGTGAGAAATAGAAGAAATAAGACAGAAGATAGAAAGTTTTGCTTGTCTGCTTCTGAAAAATCTGCAAATCTCTTCTTTGAAACTTGATAAAATCTGCATGCAAAGTGAAAATAAAGTTTGGAATCTTCTTCCTCTGCACAATCTGAATTCGTTGCTACGAAGAACGCTGAATTCTGACACCTGTAGCACCTTTAGCTTGCTGGTCGCTCAAGAAGAATATAAACTTCGAAGTTTGAAATGAAGAAATAATGGACGCCAAGGCTGAAATAAATAAGCTTTCATCTTTGAAATTTGCATAAAGCATCAAATCCATGAAAAGTGCGCTTGGCTTGTGATTGGACCCCAACTTAGTTAACTGAAACAAAGATAAGCTAAATAAAGCACCATGCTTTAGGGTTTTCCCTTTTCAATCTTCAGTTAACAAATTCATGCGAATTTGACTTTAGTTGACAATTCTTGTTGAATTCGCCATCTTCACACTTGCTTTAAATTCACAATTTAGAACTAAAGCGTCCCTTTTGAGAACTTCAGTTGACAATCTTTGTTGAAAAGAATTCGCCAATTTCATGCTTTAAATCTAAAAATAACAACCCTTTCAAGACTTCAGTCGACATTCAAGAAGTGAATGCGCCAACTTCATACTTATGCTTCAATTCAATTCTAAAAATAACAACCCTTTTGGAACTTAAGTTGCCATTCCTTGAAAAGTGCGTAGCTTCACCAATTCATGCTTCACTATTCAAAACCTAAATATGGCGACCCTTTTGGAACTGAAGTTAACAACTTCATGCGCCATACTTCACTAAAATATGCTTCATCATTCAACTCGTCCCTCTTGAACTTCAGTTGACATTTAATGAAGCGCCATCTTCACTAAAATCTTCACAATTGCATCCAAATTCGCCATGCATGTAAACTTCAGTTGACATGCAAGAATAATCTTCAGTTAAGTGAACATGCAAACAAGTTAACTCAACATGCAAGATAGTTAACTGAACATGCAAACTAGTTAACTTGACATGCGAACTGAAAGATCACTCAACATGCCAATATACGAACTGAAGATGACAACCCAGAAATCGTTCAGTCTAACTGCAGTCAGAACTCCAGTTAAGGCGTCCATTCAACTCTCTTTCGAAAACTCAACTTTGAACTCTCAAACGAATTCTAGACTTAGCCAAATTTCATGAAAATTTAAGCTAAAACCTCTGCTGGGACCTCTGTTCATCTTCTGACACTGGTTGACTAACTTCTCCGATTGACTAGCTGACAGGTGCATCGCAGAGCTAAGTAAAAACTAATCAAAAGATATCTTGAGACTATACGTCATAAAACTGGCATCTGAAGGCTCAAAAATCCAAGCGCCTTTTTGAAAAGCTGCGCTTTTTCTCAGACTTAGTCAAATTTTGACTTCTGCATTTCGTACAAAGGGAAAAACAAAATCCTTCATAACTTCTGTTTTATCAACTTTCAGGACTGGAACTCAGGTTCACTGCATAGCTAACATCATTCTGCATAACAACTGTAAAGGTACATTTCCCAAGAAAACAACGTCTGAGGGGTGAAAAACAAGGGCGCCTTTTTCAGAAGCTGCTCTTTTCACTCCAGACTTAGCCATTTCTGGAAACGACAAAAATAACATAAAAACTCCGACAGCAAGCTGCTGAGTCATCCTCTGAACTGACGGAGACAGGCAACGGAAAGCTGAGCATAACACGGACACACTGAATATCTAAAATCATCAGAAAGAAAGCATTAAAGGTTTGAAAAGCTTAGGCACCTTTCCCAAAATGTGCTCTTTTGCTTTTTCCTCTGATATTCTGACTAAGATTTGACCCTACGTTTGACCTCAGGTTCAAGCACTTCAGCAACTCAGATTCACCCACTGACGGATGCGTCGCGAAGCTCAAACAAATGTGAGATAAACATCTTGGGTGGCATTTAGCCAAAAACCTACATTTGGCACCTCAAAAAGATGGGCGCCTTTTTGAAAAGCTGCGCTTTTCACCAAGCAGCAGCCACCCCGCCGCTACTGCTTTGCTCGATTCTTCAGAATTCTCACCAAAACGGGTCCGCTTGACAATAAGCTTGATAGCTCATCGGGGTTGACGGATGCACAAATGTCTCGCTAGAGGCGATAAACCTAAAATAGGATCCGAGCCCTGCATAGGGCGCCATTTGAAAATGTGCCCTCTCCGCAGAGTGAAAATTGACATTTCTATTAAATTTCCACTTTTCCAAATCTCTTCGGGTAATGCATCGACATGACACTGACACCAACTCCATATTTAAGAACCCGAAAAACGACCTTTTGTCATCACTTTAACAGGATTAAGACTCAATTAAGCAAAATGCCTTAGTGAAGCAAAAATTTTGGTTTTGGGTACAACAGCGTCCAACTTATGCTTGGAATAAATCTTTAAATAAAGATATAATTAATTCCTTAAATGAGATGCCCACCATAAAGAATATCTTTTAAAACAACTTAAAGTGAAGTTGCTAGGCCAAGGGGGCAATGTTAAAATATAATATTAAAACATGACTTATTAAAATAATCCAACTTATCTCTCCAGTTATGCTCCAAAGCCAAAATTGAGTAAGCCAACTGAGTCGACTGAAGAGGAAGGTTAACTGTGCCGAGTCCAAAAGGACCACTGCCATAAATAGAATTTACTTAAAATAGTAAATTCCAGAAAATGCTCAGAATGCCAAGAGAAACATATCACTGCGAAGCCCACAGAAAACCTAGAAGGAATCCGCAGTTCAACCACCAATTCACGAGCAACTGCAACCTCCACACAAGAAACCTTAATCAAACCGTCCGAATAGCCTATGGGTCTCCAGAATAGGCCAACGGTCATCTGAGAAGATCATGCTCAAGAAGGGGACATTACAAGGTGCAATTAGAAACTTTTGAAATGCAAAAAGAAATGAAAAAGAAACAAAAGCAGGAGTTGGTGAGTGTTGGAGTTGGACAGAGACTTGGTGCTGTTGGAGATGCCTCTTCCATGCCTCCATACCATCCTAGTGCTAGTCCCTGTGCTAGTGCTTCTGTTTCTGTATTAGCTATGCCTATGCGTACTCCTAGTGCTAGTGGCGCTGCTACTGCTAGTGGTAGTGGCAGTATTAGCATTGGCCCTAGAGTTTGTAAATCTAGGGTGGACTCATATTTTGTACCATGCACTACTCCTGGTTCCCAACCGTCGCTTGAGAGCATGGGTTGGAACAAGGACGCACATGATGCAGCAAAAAAGACAATTGCAGACTTTTGGTACTACTGCACCATTCCCTTCCATGTAGCTAGGTAATTCTTTTTCGTTTAATTGTTTTAAAATTTATATTTAAATTTTAGAATCTAGATGTATCTCATTATCGAATTCAAATTTAAAGTTAAAAACTTAAAACTTTTCATTTTACAATACTTATGTAACTTATTAATTTATTTATGACATGTTTTAGGTCACCTTTCTGGCAAAACATGGTTAATGCCATGACCATATGTGGGGCGGGGTTCAAAGCCCCTAGTGAAGATGAATTAAAGGGCCCACTTTTGACTCAAAAGGTGGCAGATGTGAAAGCACAATTAGAGGACCAGCGCAAGCAGTGGAGGATGATTGGTTGCACCATCATGAGTGATGGTTGGACCGATAGGAGAAATAGGACGTGTTGATACGTGTTTTATGACACAACAAACATTTTAGAACAAAGTGTCACAAACGCTCTATTCTCTCTTGAAAAACTACCTTGTATGCTAAGATTGCAAGTAAGATCATAGGGTAATTCCAATGTTTAAGATGAATGCGGATTAGCTCTGTGGTATTGATGTGATTTGCTAGGGGCACAATTGAGATTTACTTTTGCAAGTTACTCGGAAAAGCGGAAACATAAATGCAGTATCATTTTGGATTTTCTGATTTTTAAAAAAAGTGAAAAAGAGCAAGGGTTTTAGAGATCCTGTGCTATTCCTAAGAAATCAAGAGACGACGAAGATTAAATGAAACCAAATAAACAATACTCTGCTTCAACATTTTAGACGACAACTACACAAAGAAAGTGCAATCTTCTGGGAATGTGCTTATGATTTTCATGTACTAAATAACTACCATCAAATTGAACG
Organism: Sequoia sempervirens; assembly: GCA_007258455.2. NCBI lineage: Eukaryota > Viridiplantae > Streptophyta > Pinopsida > Cupressales > Cupressaceae > Sequoia > Sequoia sempervirens. The sequence goes on along the minus strand of VDFB02021444.1, from coordinate 67,589 downwards.
ATAATTATCCAAACAGAAGTTAAATATCCACGATAAAGCTTAGTCTAACTTTACACATTGAGTGAAAATCATCCACTCAAAGAAAGTATGAGTTGGGTTTCGCTAGTCTCCATTATCAATCTGTCATTCTTCTAACATACATTCTAATTCAAATTTACTACATGAGAAAGGAAATATGTGACCATGCAACCATTTGACACTCAAGGATTCAAGGCACCTCATGCATTTGAACTTTATTATCAAAGTAGTGTTTTCACAACAATCTCATAAAACTCTCTTATTTTCTACAATCTAATTCTCTTGAATCTGCTCTAACTTCTAATGCCTTCTAATGAATTCTAATTCTTCCCTTCTGATCTAATCTATATGAAAATGAGAGAGGGAGAGGGAGGGGGAGGGGTAGGATAAGGGGGGGGTTTATATAGCATTTCTGAATTACAATGAATGGCCGAGATTGATTCAGGATCAACGGCCCAAATTAAACATGACTAAACCCTAATTAGGGTTTCCAAAACCTCAACCAGTTAACTAAAGAGAACTTTAGACATCTGGAGTGGCATCCTTATCCACTTGTGCGGCATCACGTTCGGCGAATCTGGACACGATCAAGCCGACCTCTTCCATGGCAATGTCGGGCAGCACGTTGACATTGTACTCCAGCAAGTCCAAGTTCTCAGCACACTCTGCAAAAGTGGTCGCCCATTCTGGTTCCTGCAGCAAGAAAGAATTCCTGACGGCCATGAAGTTGAATACTTTGGTGAAGTTTTCTTTCATGATTGGCTCGGTGGTGGAGAAAATTCTCTGCACTTGTTCCCTTAAATTCTTTGGCCGCAAGTGTTTCTTTCGGATGACATCTTTGTCGAGCATATCTGCAGCCATTTCATAAATTTTACTCTGAATTTCTTTTGCTTGTTCTTCGACTTTGGGACCATCCTGCTTTACCTTTTCGAGGACTCCTCTTCTTGAAACCAGAGCATAATACCATCCACTGAAATCATATGCCGCTCCAGCTTTAATAACCTTGTCTTCAATCAACCTTTGCTTCGAGATGCCCTTCAATTCTCGAATACATGGGATAATCCTATTTTGAATATCCTCGGGGCCGTCCCACAATTCAGCTAAGTTTGCAACTCGTGATAGCATAAAGGAAGCCTGCTCGTACACATGCGCCAGCTTTTCTGCAAACGCCAAAGCCTCTTCTTTCCTTCCAGCCATCCAGTCTTTAGCCTCTCTTGCCGTAGTCAGCTCTTCTTCAAAATTTGTAACTGGTTCTTGTGAAGAATTTGGAGGTAGAGGCGCAGCTTGGTCACCTTCATTTAGTGGCTTGGTCAAATGCTGGATGTAATCTTTTAGGCGCTCGATCTCTTTTTTATATTCTTTTTTCTTGGCCACTTCTTTTTCTAGTCTAGACTTGATTTTGGCAACGGAATTGTCTAAGTCCTCGACCTCTTGCCCTTTTGTTGTTGGACCCATGTCAATGGTCATGATGGCGTATTCATCAGGGGCAATTTCATCTTGGAACTTGTCGGCCGTAGGTATTGCAACTTGCATTGTGCGATTGCCAGCCTCATCCCTTTGGATGGTGGAAAATTTCTTGGCTTTCTTCCTCAGGGCAGTTTGCTCTAGTCTTGCCAGAAAATCTGTGGCATCATCCTCCTCAGGAACCTCTACTGGCGCCTTTCTCTTTAATCTTTCTTTCAGCCACTCTGGGATGGTTGGTTGCTCAATTCTGTCCTCCTATTGATCTTGGACATCTTGTATATCCTGAATATTTTGATCCTCATGGACATTTTGAATTTCCGGTATGCTTTGAATCTCTTGCATATCTTGAACTTCTCGTACCAATTGAATTTCTGGCATACCATGAATTTCTTGGACGGATGGGTCCTCTTGGATTCCTTTGAGGGCGGAAATCATTCCTTCCTCGAATTCTCCATCCACAATATATGTATCATTGTCCAATTCTAGGATCTCTGTGCTTGCTGGAGAAGGTTGAGCATCATCTTCTACTTGCATTGGCTTTACATTTCCGACTGGAGAAGGGATCCTAGCATTTTCGAAAGACTGAAGAGGTCTAGACTTGTGCTTCTTTCGAGAAGGCCCTTCATCTATCATTTTATCCTTGTCTTGTTTTGCAGATTTGCCAACTTCTTTCCTCTTTCTCATGTTGGCGGCATCTGTTGGCCCATCTCCACGAGATGCACCGGCGTTTGAAGAACAGGACTCTGCATCGCCCATCAATTCATACGTGAATTGCACATTTCTTTGCCTTAGAATTTCTACCTGCCGATCTATCCACCATTGAGAATACTTGAAAACAGGCCGCATGAAAGTTGCCAGGTCACCCATCTGAGGCTCAAACCATCTCATAGGGGGGAGTGGCTCGTTCTCATTGAAGCCCGGTTGCACGTATATTCCGTCATCTTGTAGTTGATCAGTTATTTTGAAGAGCTCCATTGCCCTTATCATGCTTAGTGGCAATCTTGACCACAACCTCCTCCTCACGTAATATTCATCTATTGCATTAGCCCAGAAGTCTTCTAAGTCAACCCGATGCTTGTACCTCTCTCCGTCCACAGTTCTGATGTGATGGAGTGGATCAAAATTGTTCCTGGATTTGTATGATATGAATGGATATTGTTGTATCTCCAGTCGAGCAACCTCTGTTGCTTGTGTCGTTGGACATGACTCCTCCATATTGCTGATGAAAAAAGGAAAGGTGACAGCCGCTTTTTGTTTTGGCCTTTGAATATTTTGATACGCTTCCAATTGCCTCAGCACTTCCAGCAAAACCATTTTGTTGGTTGGATAGATGGGTAGTCTATAAGGATTTCCTGAGAATCCTTGGATTCTGATGTAAGTGAACTTAGGATACTGAATGAACCAGAATCTATACCGGCTGATTAGGCTCATGGCCTCATGTGAGAGTCTTTGGTGTGTTCTGCCTTGGAGAAGCCGAAGGATGTACATCAGAAAGGCGTCATGAGCTCGTCGGAAATGCGACTTCTCTTTCAATTGCAACTGCGGATAACAATCGTAGGCCTTGAGCTGCCCTTCGCCATTGCCGACCACACCCTTGCAGGTCAAGCCAAAATACTTGTAATATCTTGTAAGCGAATATATGATGTACGAGCTCATGTGAAAGGTCTTGGTCTCCTCCAAGCTGACCAACTGCTCGTGGAGGCTATCACTAATCATTCTGGACCAATTGAACATCTTGACTCCAGTAATTATTTCATCAATAAAATAGTACATCCAGTTTTCGAAAGGAGCACCATGGGGATTGCCTACTATTCTGTTTAGTAGCAAGACGATGTCGCCATATTCCTCTTTGAAATGCGTTCTGACCAAGTTCTTTGGCATCTTTCCTGCAGTAGGCTTAGGCTTCAGTAACCAAGTTTTGTTTATGTTTGATGCACAGAGGTCCTGCTGGTTTTGATAAAGCTTAAGTGCATCTTCCTTGGTGCGGTAGGACGTTCGGTTGTAAACTGGAATTCCGAAAGTTTCTTGGATTTCCGGCTAGGACAGGTATGCGAGAACTCTTCCATCAGGAGCCTCTATTTGCCTTTCTCATGCATTGTAGTGCAACGCACATTCTACCATAAGTTCCGGACACTCTTTTGCCGGTGGAAATGCAGCTGCGTGAACAATTCCATTGTGCATCATTCTCATCGCAACTAGCATAGGCAGACGTCCATCGCTCCCGTACATTCTTTTCCTGAAGTCCTCGAGGTCAACGTGGCCAAGATCGGTGTCCACAACGTGCTCCCACTTGGACTTGATCTTTGACTACGGCTGAACACCCTTGCTGGCAAACTTCATCTTTACTGTCTCAAAAATAAATCTGCAAGAAAAAGCAAAAGGAATAATTAGAATTCGAAATTTAAATTAGTTTGAAAGATATTCTAGCTAGTTATCAAATTAGACTTCGTGAAAAATCAAGCTGGAAAGAAAATAAACGATGAAGTTTCATGCCAAAATGGAGTGGACAAAGTAAATCTGCCTGGCTCCTCTGGACAAAGGAAATGATCACAATGCAAGCTGGTAAAAATTTGCTTCTTTGACTTCGCTTCAGACTTTTCTCACTTCTCTTGCCTTAGAAAAATTCCTTCTCACACTTTCTTCGAAAATTAAATGATTGTGAAAATGAGAAGTGAAATCAATTATAGAGGTGAGAAAATCGATCCAATTAGCAAATTTCAAATGTTTCCTTTAAATTGAGCTTTAACTTGTCTTTCACTCAGCTTTTACTTTGCTTCCGAGTGGCAAGTTTTATCTTCAACGATCGTGTCTGGGAAAGTTTCCAATTTCAACGCCAGTTCAATAAAGCTCTTTTGTTCTTTTTTCTAATTTCGAATTGTTGGAAAATAAATGATTAAAATAATTAAAATAATTATTTTATGTGTCATTTCCAACCCGTTAATTTTTATGGCAAATTATTTTTGTCCAAGGCAATTTTTATTTTTTGAAATTTTTTCTTGCCAATGCCTTAGGCGAATTTTCATTTTCTCCAATTTTCTTGCCATAATTTCTATCATCCAATTTCATTTGGCCACGATTTTCTTTCCTTTTTCCAAAATTTATTTAGCCATGTCCAATTTTATTTGGCCATAAATCCTCTTTCGTTGGCCATATTTTCTTGCCATCTTAAGTCACAGGCAAAATTTTCTTCACATCTTCCTAAGTCGTTTGGCAAAATGTTTTAGACTTAGAAAAAATATTTCTATCTCTTCTAAGTATGGCGAAATTTTCAAGGCCAAACATACATTTTTTTTTAATTTCTCAAAGCCCATACTTAGGCAAAATTTTTAAATTTTCACACTTCTAAGCATGGCGGACTTGCCTCATTTCTTGGCCACCTTTTGGGCGGACTTCATCACCCTTTAAGCCATTGTCTTATGTTCAAGGCGGACTTGCCTTGTTTCCTTGCCACTTCACATTTGGATAGGGCGGACTTCATCTATCTCTTTGCCATTCAAGGCGGACTTTGCACCATCTCTTAGCCACTTTAAAGCGGACTTCACTAAATTTCATGCCACTTAATCTTTGGACATGGGCGGACTTGACTACTTGGCTTGCCATTTAATGCTTTGTCCAAGGGCGGACTTCAGCTTATGTCTGGCCATACAAGGGCGGAGTTCATCAGATTTCATGCCACTTGACCTGCTTGGCTGGGGCGGACTTTAGCTTATGTCTGGCCACTCAATTGCTTTGGAGGGCGGACTTCATAGGATGGCTTGCCATTTCTCCATTTTGTCTATGGCGGACTGTCCATTCATTCTTGCCATTGCCATTGCCATTGTCTGGCTGAAGCTTTCTGACATTGCTTTCCCCTTCTCCATGCTGAGTAAACTCCATACTTAGGCGAATTTCTCACAAATTTCAGTCTCCTCCATGAATTTTCAGTCACACCTGGGCCACTTTGCCATGATTTATCAGATTTATCCATGATCCTTTCAGATTTCTTGATGAATTTCTTAGATTTCTTGATTGGTTTTTTAGATTTTTCACTATTTCCTGTGATTTTGGAACAATTTTTTCCAGATTTTGTGATTTTCCATAATTTCACCACGAATTCAAAAAAAATTTCAAATCCATTTTCTGAGAGTTTTGTTGATCTTTTTGAACTTCTGAGTGGATTTTCGAAACTCAAGCCCTTTCCAAATATAGAAACTTTCTAAAAATAGAAATTTTCAAAAAATAGCAACTTTCCAAAAATAGACCCTAAAAAATAGGGATCTCAGAATTGCCCAAAAGTGCCAAAAAAGTAGGTCCTAAAAAATAGGGGGCCAAAGTGAAAAATCCTAAAAATTGGGAGGTGTCGGAATTGATTGAAATGACAGTCAATCTTCGTCTCCCAGGCCTTCTAAGCATGACGGCGACGTTTGCACAGTGATCTAGGCTAAAACTCATTTGCTTGACTCGGGTGACCATTCAAAATTCAGACTCAAAACCCCCAAACAGAGAGGCACGCAAAGGCAAAACCCTAAAAGGAAAACAACAAGTGTCCCCATTTGCAATGGGGCGAGGTGTGAATTAGGTCACAACAGGACGCTGCTTAATTTCCTAGTTTCCTCCGGAGGTAATTGTACTTCCCTCAATGCATTGAAATTTGAATTTGATTTAGTGATTAATAATTTAATGTGGCTGATTTATATTTTTTAATTTATTGAATAATTGGTTTTGCTTATTTTTTCAGGTGACACCATCTTCATGAAGTCCATTGATGCTTCTGCCCAATTAAAAAATGCCACATGCCTATGTGAGGCTATAGAGGAGGTGATAGCTAATGTGGGGGAAGAGAATGTAGTGCAAGTGGTGACAGATAATGCAACAAATTATGTTGCTGCTGGTAGATTATTGATGGAGAGGCACCTTACTATATTTTGGACTCCATGTGCCTCCCAATGCATTGACCTCATGTTGGAGGATCTTGGCAAACTCCCATGGATCAAAACATGTGTGGATACAGCAAAAAACATATGCAAATTTGTATACAATCATACATGGGTGCTTAACCTTATGAGGGAATATATGGGGTTGAGAGAGTTGTCTCGTCCTGGCATCACTAGGTTTGCAACAAATTTTATCACGATGCAATCATTGATTCGGTCACGGGCAACTTTAAGGCGCATGTTTACTAGTGAGGAGTGGTCCTCGTCATCCTTTTCTACAAGCACTGCAGGGATTGCTGTGGCTGATTGCATTTTTGATGAGCAAGGGTTTTGGACACCAATGGACGAGATTGTGAAAGTAAAATTTAATTCTTTATTATGTTTTAATTTTTAATCATATCTTACTTTTATTTGTTTATTTTCGTTCACACTTATTTGTGAAACATGTTTGCACTTTGCAGTTTATTGAGCCCTTGCTTTCTCCCACGAGTGCAGATGGGGAGAAGCCCGCAATGGGCTACATATATGAGGGCATGGATAGGGCCAAAGAGGCCATTAGATCGTCTATGGTGGAGTTGAGGAGAAGTATCATCCCATTTGGGATATCATTGATAAGAGACCGCAAAACCAACTTCATAGGCCCATCCATGCAGCCGCATGTTTCCTAAACCGACTCTTCCACTTGCCGCGATCTCTGCAAGATGAGAAATTCTTAGTGGGCTCTACACGACGATAGAGCGGATGTTGCCCGTTGTTACTACACAGATGGTGCAGGAGATAGATGCCTTCACTAAGGCACAAGGAGACTTCTTTGCACATAAAATGTGCAAAGATAATAGGACAACATTACTGGTAGGTAAAAATATATTTAAGGGCATAATTTTCATCTTTTTATATTATAATTTATTATTAAATGTTGAACATGAACTTGAAACTTGAAATGAGATTGATTTTGTTTCTTTTTCTCATCTCAGATAGCTGGTGGCATATGTTTGGTTCTAATACACCGATCTTGCAAAATATTGCCATTCATATATTGAGCCAGCCATGCAATTCATCTGGTTGTGAGTGCAATTGGAGTATGTTTGAGCACATACACTCCAAGAAGCGCAATAGATTGACAGTGGAGAGGATGAATGACTTGGTATATGTTCATTACAACCTTCGGCTCAGATGCAGGAAGCTTTTTGACCACGACAAAACCCCGATCAGTCTAGAGGAGGTTGATCCACAGTCTAAGTGGATCACTGAGGCTACAAATGCAGTCTTTAGTGACGAGGACCTTGATTGGGCGGACCAGGCAGAGAGAGAGGCCGAGGTTGTAGCCATGGCTGAGGAGAAGGCTAGAGCACGAGGAGACATAGTTGTTGTCGATGAGAGTGGCATTCAGACACAGGTAGAGACTATGGCTGCAGCTGCAACATCATCGAGGACCCTTAGACGCCTTCCTAGGAAGGATGCTGGCTCCACTATGCCATAGGGAATAGAGTCATAGACTTATAGCTATTGTTTTACTTTTGATATTTCATATTTGTATGGAACATTTGATGTCATGGATTTCATATTCCATGAGTTTTGTATACATTTGACTAATTTTATATAGCTAAGTATGCTATTTCCTTCAGTAGCGCAACTACAACTTGTGTACTTTATACTTATGTGATCATTGTATACGTGTGCATGTGATCAAATTTTCTTTTATTTGTGTTGTATTCAATAAAGGGTGCTTGAAACAAGTTTTAAATCCTTAAAAATCTCTAAATTTCTAGGGTTTTTTCAACTTTTTTTCATTTTCCCGTGTCTGCGCTGAGTCTGAGTCCCAAGTCGCCGAGTCGCGCTCCGAGTCCTAGCCGAGTCTGAGTTTTGTTACTATGGTTTGGACTCCTGAGGCACAAGAGTGTTCTGAGAAGTTTAAGCAATTGATGACTTCTTGTCCTGTCCTTGTGTTACCAAATTTCACTAGACCCTTCGAGCTTCAATGTGATGCCTCGGGTGAAGGGATTGGCACAGTCCTCATGCAGGACAAGCATTCGATAGCTTTTGAGAGCCGAAAGTTAAGAGGACCAGAGAGGAGCTACAACATTTATGACAAGGAAATGTTGGCCATTATGCATGTGTTGGCCAAATTCAGGCAGTACCTCATAGGCAGCAAATTTTGTGTTAAGACCGATCATAATAGCTTGAAGCATTTCCTCAGACAGCGAGATCTCAATGATCGTCAGCAGAAGTGGGTTAGTAAGTTGCAATCATACGACTTTGACATCGCTTATGTCAAAGGGACCCAGAACGTTGTGGCTGATGCCTTATCACGCCAACCACATTTGAACTCTATGATTGAGATTTCAGAGAATTGGAGACACCTGATTATAACAAAATATGCCAAAGACCCATGGGCTTCCAGCATCGTTGAGGGTTCAATGCAGGACAACAGATATTCAATTGTAAATGATCTTATCATTTACAAAGGTAGGATCTTTTTGCCCCCAGGATCAGAGATGAAGAACACGATATTAAGGGCCTTTCATGATGTACCTATGGCCGGACATCCTGGATATTTCAAAACTTGCAGGCAGGTATGAGAGCATTTCACTTGGAAAGGACTCAAATCAGACGTCGTCAAATATGTCAGAGAGTGTCCGGTTTGTCAGCAGAACAAATAGGAACACAACTATCCGGTTGGGTTACTTCAGCCACTCTTGATTCGGGACAAGAAGTGGGAATACTTGTCAATGGATTTCATTACGGGCTTGCCGAAAGCCCAGGGGAGAGACTGTATTTATGTAGTTGTTGATCGCCTCACTAAATATGCTCACTTTTTTCCGATAGCAGCTACACAGGTTGCAGAGCTATTTTTCTGTGAGGTATTTAGGTTGCATGGGCTACCTCAGAGCATTGTCAGCAACAGGGACAGTCGGTTCTTGAGTCACTTCTGGTAGGAACTATTCAGGCTTTGTGGGATCGAGCTTACTCTGAGCACTAGCTACCACTAGCAGACAGACGGTCAGACAAAAATAGTAAATAAATGGGTGGAAGGATACCTTCGAAACTATATAGCAGGGCAGCAAAAGGGTTGGGTGAAATGGATTCATCTTTGTGAGTACTGTTATAATGCCACTCACCACATGTGAACTCAGATGTCCCCATTCATGGCATTATATGGGTACGAGGCACCAAACTTTATTGATTTATTGTTTAGTGACAGCAAAGTGCCCAGTGTTGGGGATCTTTTATAGGAGAACCAGGACATTATGAGAGCTCTCTGTGAGAACATTCAAAAGGCATAGAATCAACAAAAACAGTATGCAGACCAGAGGAGAGTGGAGCGTTCTTTTGAGGTTGGGGACATGGTGTATTTGATGCTACAGCCCTATCGTCAGTCCACTCTCAAGAAGAGTGGTGCAGAGAATCTGAAGCCCCGATACTATGGACCCTTTAGAATCATCAGGTGGATAGGCGAAGTGGCCTATGAGTTGGATCTATCGGCAGATAGCAAGGTGCACAACGTATTCCATGTATCGTGCCTCAAGAAGGCATTAGGACATCGCGTTGTTCCTTCGACAGCTTTACCACCCCTAGATGATGAGGGGAAATTGATTATGGTTCCTGAAGCCATCTTGGATGTTAGAGAGAGATAGTTGTGGAGACGGGTCATTAGGGAATACCTAATTAAATGGAAGGACTTGCTGGTAGAAGATGCTACATGGGAGAGGGAGGACATTCTACAGCATCCGGAGTTGAGATTGCTTGGGAACAAGCAATTTCAGGGAGGGCGGACTGTAATGTCCCCTTCTAATTAATCTTCCGAGAATCAAAGGATTAGCCTATCACGTTGACCTTTGTAGGCTAATGGTTATGGATAGAGGGTCACCTGAATGGGCACTTGGTCATTAAATTACAATGTTGATATCCGGAGTATGGTGACGGGGTGAATTTGTGTGTTTGGCATGATATTTGTGCTTAAAATTATGATTCTCACCATTTATTTCACCTTCTTTGGCCTAGGGACTATGTGTCTTTTAATTAAAAGGGGTCACTTTATATTTTTCAGTTACTATTCATTCATAAAGTGAAAAAAGATCATAACTTAAGTGAATAGTGCCCGCTTTATGAATAGTGTTTTTCAATGAAAATTTATAGAAGGCAAAGAGAGAAGTTCGACCCCCTCATGTTATGAGTTATTTTTGCTTGCTTGAGCTTGTGAGTTGAAGTTTGAGGAAGAGGGAGACTAGGGTTTCCTGATTTTTGCAGTGGGTGAGCCTGGAGGGGGCTTGTTTGTTTGTGAGTTGCTTGAGGGTGTGAAACACCACCTTAAGGTTGTTGATCTGAGTTTGGTTGCTTCATTTGGAGCCATATATTGCTGTTTGCAAGTGATTAGAGCTATCTTCTGAAAGGGATTTTGCTGCCATTGACTCCATTTGCATCTACGAAGGAGTTGTTCACATTTTAGTGGGGTTTTAGGGCTGTTTTGTGCATCTACAGCCAACCGCCCTTTCATGAGGGTTTGTAGCAGCCTAAGAAAAAGAAATTCCTCCTTATAGAGGCTGCAATCACTTATAAAAGGGGTGCCTCAGCCCTAGGGAGCTCTCTAATTCGGTTTTTGTTGGGAGAATTGCATCTAACCAATGTTGTAAGCATTCCATTGGGGTTTGTTACTATAGAAAAACACTATTCACAGTGCTGTATGGCTGTAAGTTGAATTATTGCATATGATGTATCTAGTTTTGAATCCTATGTAAGTCATCTATTTTATGCAATCTATAATGTAATGGAGAACTCATATTTGGCTTCGAATATTGAGTATTTTATCCGATGTATCTTAGTAGATTAGTTTATTCGAAGTTTTTACTTCCTGTACATGTTCTTTAGCTCTTATTTAGCATTATTATCAAGTAAACTCAAAACACCAAAGACATAATACAAAGAAACAAACAAAAAATCAGACCTACAAACACCGTGAGGCAATGCAGCAGAGTGGTGGCACACTACAATTAATGATGCCCTAGCAGTTATTTTCTTTTTAGTTCGTTATCTCTATTTTGGAAAACTCTAGTTTGGCAGTTATTTAGTTACTGATCTGCCGTGAACAGTTGGTGGAAAACAATTAGATGTTACATGTCAGCTAAAACTGAAAATTCAAAAGATAGTTGCATGTTTGAATTAGTTGGAAACAATTTGGAAACCCTAGTTTCGAAAACAAGTTAGTTGTAACTCAGCTGAAAGTTAGTTGACATTTGAAATTTTTAAACTATAGACTGGATAGGTTGTTACATATAGAAGACGAAACTAGTGATTCGGAAGGGATATTCATTGAGATTCCCAAACCAATTAGGATAGATCTGATGGGTACTATCTAGAGATACATTCAAAGTTCTGAGCCCATACTTGCAGTCATATAGGAGGTTGTTGACATTTCTAATCAGTTGGACTACATCCATTCTCCATTGGCATAGTAGGAGGCATGCAGACCCCCTGTGAGAAGTAGTTCACTAGTCTTTTTATATCGAGAGGTTGGAAAGAGATAGAGACTAAAGAGATGTTGGCAGCATGGTACCCCACTAGGCCTATGTTCCAAGGGAGAGATGGGAAATTAATATCAACTCTTGTTGGAATGGAAAATGCATACAGGGAGCTGTTTTATAAGCTAAATCAATAGCATGCATCTCATCTTTGACTTAGCAGAAAAATTGATGAGGCTATATCTATCTCACAGAAGGTACATGTTGAGGCAATTGCCCTTAATCAACATTTTTAGAGCCAATTGGCACAACAAACACAACTCACAAAGGTCGAAAGAGAAAAAGTTGTTGCCAAAGAAATAGAATTGACAAAAAAGAACAACCAGATTTAGGCCAAAGAGGTGGAAATAACAATTTGGATTGAAGCTAAAGACAAGGAAATTGAAAAAATCAAACATCAACTGAAAGAGGTTGTGCACATAGTGAAGGAAGCTAGGGAGAAGGAATTGAGACTAGATCATTACCTTAAACTGAGGACAGAGGAAGTCTATCGGCTTTACTAGCTTAGTGCCCAAACATCTACTCCAACCTCCTTTATCCACCTAGCTCTAGGGACCTCTTCTCACCCATCTTCTCACTAGCTAGGGAGAAGGAATTGGGAGCAGCTCATCACCTTAAACTGAGGACAGAGGAAGTCTACCTGCTTTACTAGCTTAGTGCCCAAACATCCTACTCCAACCTCCTTCATCCACCCAGCTCCAGGGATGTCTTCTCACCCATCTTCTCACTAGCTAGTATATTGTACTATTTGTCTTCCAATTTTTTTTGTTAGTCGTGTAGAAGATGAATTTATTTTTGGGGAGGCTGATGTAGTCGACCGAATGCAATAAATAAATAATATTGTAATCAGGAAAAGTAAATAGTTATGAGATGTAATCAAGGATTAGTCCTTGATCGTTGGATGGTTGTTATTGGATAGTTGCCAACGGTTGGCATTCTCAACCATCATGAGCCGACTATATAATTCTTGTTTACACTTGTAGTCAAGGACCGTATACAGTTATGGTATTTTGTAATTTTTCTATCCGATGAACAAGAATACAATACATATATTTTGTGCCTTGTGAGTATAATTAAAATGTTTTATTACTGTTTTTCTATATTTTTGTTTACTCTATATTAATTGGTCAAGTAGCATTAAGGAGTAAACAAGGTAAGAATTTCCATGCCTTTGACTAAAGCCCTTAGAATCCCTAAGCATAGAAATTATACTTTGTCTTTTATTTCATAAATTGTGGAAGAACCACCAAAAATTGTTCCTACTGAAGTAGAAAAGGTTGAGGACATAGTGGAGTATACCTCGGTGCATCAATTGTGAACAATCAACTTATCGATCCTTTCTACAACACATTGATTTTTAATGGGTGGCTACTACATAATTGCATGCTTGATTTGGTTGCAACAAGTAATCATGCCACTCAAGGTACTGAATGAATTTTCCTTGCAAGTGACAAAGTCTTATAGATTTTTTTGCCATGGACTCTAGCGAAGTGAATGTCATTGGATTGATAAGTGATGTATAGGTCCTATTGGCTACTTACTTGGACAAGGTATTTAAAATGGACATCATATTTGTTGACTGTCCTCCTAAATGGGGAATGGGCAACTTCAATTGGTGGAAGCATAAAGATGAATTTGTCATATGCCATTATCCTATTGCATGGTGAGAATGTGAGGCTGGATAGGGAGTGAAGATTCCAAGACAACATTGAAGATAGGTATAGGTCCCTTGATCAAATAAATTTATTTGACACTAGCATCGATCACATGATTGAATTTTGTGAGGAGATGGCTGCCCCTGTTCAAGTAGATGATGACAAAGAATTGAGGGATGGTCTTTGGACCATGTTTTTTGATGGAGCTTGATCATGTGAAGGTAATGGAGTTGGCATAGTTCTGGTGTCTCCATATGGTGAGAGACATAATTTTTCTTTTAGATTGACCTTCTAGTGCACAAATAATGTTGTTGACTATGAAGCCCTATTGTTGGGATTGAGTATTGCTCATAAACATGGAGTAGGGTGCATGAAGATCCATGGCGATTCTGAGCTTATCGTACAAAAAATAAAGGTTATGTAGCCAAGCAAAACAAACTCAGAATGCACAAAAATGTTGTTTGGGACAGCATTGAGTTGTATGACACCATTGGCATTGAATGGCTAGACAGAAGCAAGAATGCTGAGGCTGATGCTCTTGCCACTGTAGCTTCAAGATATGATTTAAATGAGAATCTTCCTTTGCCGCATAAGCATATTGAAGTCTTGGTGAGGCCTACCATACGATACAACATTTACAACTTGCAAGTCTTTGATGACAACCAACACATTTATAGTTTACTAAATAGTATGGATGAGTTTGATAGTCAACTCATTGATTGGCAACCAATGATTGAGATTGAAAATGGAAAGGAAACCCTATTTGGGAATGAGATAGTGCAGCTCAAAACTATAATGTCCCCTTCACAATAGCCACCGGAGATCGTTTAGCCTTTATTTATTTCCGGAGGTTAAATAGGAGAAATAAGGGAATAAATATTAAATTAATTATTTGTAAAGTTATCCCAATAAATTAATATCATAAGATAGCTTTATATTTAATTAATTTAATAAAGTGACTAAAATAAATATTATATCATAAAGTCACTTGGGAATAAAATAATATTATTTTATAGAAGCTTCTTGAAGGTGAAAGAAAATTCTTTATAAGGAGCTCAATGCAAGCCATTTTGATCATGTCTTGAGTTATTCTATTTTCATACATGTGTGGTAAGAGCTTGTATGTGTGCAATATCTGAGGGTTTGAAGACTCTAGGATACTGGTTTCGGTTGTGCAACATCAATCCTAGCAGGAATTGAGTGGGAGATATTTCAGTCTTCCAATTTGAGCAAAATTTAATGGTCTATGACCAAATTGAGTTCATTTGCAGCATTTGAAGAATTCGAATTTTGGAGTTAGTAATTGCAGCATTTTGAAGATCTTTGGCAGCCATTCTTGAATTCGATTTTAGGAAGAAGCTTCGAAGAATTTTGGTGTTATTGTGCTAAATTGAATTGACCATTTTGAAGCTCGATTTTGCTGTAAAATCATAGACACAGCTTCCAGTATAGCAGCAGGTTCGATTTTGAAGGATAAAACCTTGCACATAGTCAATTTGTGTTGGAGACCTAGGCGCAGCCATCTAGAGAACAAATAAGATGATTTTGAAGAAGATACGATTGGTTTTTGCATTGTCGAATTGCTGCACCAATGCGTCATTCCAGGTTCTTCATTCCAGTTATAAACATTGCATTTAGATTTGTAGTTGTATTGTTCTTGTAGTCGTCATTATCTCAGCAGTTAGGAGACACATTTCAAATATAAAAAAAATCCAATATTGCATTGTATTGAGTTGCTGTCCTTTACAGCAGTATAGATTGCATTTAATATATCGCTGCCATAGCAGCATCGTGCATTGGCATCATATAGTGTATAGTTGGGTCTTTTACACTGAAAGCTGTTTATTTTGGAGGGCGATCAGAATTAGTGATTTTTCAGTATTGTAATCAGTTGCAAAGTTATTCAATGGAGTATTGGAATGTATGGCAACTATTTGTCATTATGTCCCTGTTATTTACTTGCATTTTCAGTCATATATAAGTCCTGAAAAAATTAGAAAATATATTGTCTTGCATCTCTCTTTCATTTCAGTCATTAGTAGATTTCATTTGGAGTCTTTTATGTTCATAATATCATTGTATGCATTGAAAATACAAAAGAAAACAACAATCAGCAGTTGAAAGAAGCTTGCTAGAAAAGTGTTTGACTAAATTCCGGAGCTTCAAAATCAGACAATTTAGTTTAGACTAGGAAAGGCTTCCTACAAAAACAAACACTACTCCCAAGGGATTGGTTGCATTAGAGAAAATGTTTGATGGTGGAGACCACTACAAGAACAAGATCAAGTCAACTCATGAAGATGACGTTGAAGGAATAATTTTGGATACAAATGGAAATCATAAGACGGTTTACATTGGTAAGAAGCTTAAACTCATGAAAATAAAATGGTAATATCTTTGTTACATAAATATAAGAAATGCTTTGCATGATCATATGATGAGTTAAAGGCATATAGGGAGGATTTGTTTCAACATACTATCCCTCTCCAGCCTAATGCATGATACACAAAGAAGAACCCTTAAGTTACAGTAACAGAGATATGTGTTGATCCAAGGTGAGTTGATGTGGAGGAATCCTGAAAGAGTTCTGCTCAAATGCTTGAGCAACAGGGAAGCTAATGAAGTGATGAGAGAGTGTATGTCGTGGACAGTTTAAGGCCAAGACCATTACATGTAAAATTTTGAGAGCTAGCTTTTGTTAGCAAACTTTATTCAAGGATGTTGCACAAATGATCAGAAAATGTAATGCTTGCCAAATATTTTCAGGCATGTTAAAGTTTGTCGGTGCTCTTCTTTTGTTACCTTCATCTGTTGAGGCACCCTTTCAATAGTGGGGCTTTGACTTCATTGAGTAAATACTAGAGAAAACCAAAAATGGATTTAAGTGGATTTTAGAAGCCACAAACTATTTCACTAAGTGGGTTGAGGTTGTTCCAACTCACAATGCCACATGCAAGGTGGTTATAAACTTTCTAATCAGCAACATCGTAACCAGGTTTGGGATTCCAAACAAAATTATTATTCATAATGTTGTGTTTCAGGTCAAAGGATATGCAAGATATATCTACTAAGTTTGGTTTTGACTTGGTGCATTCTTCCCTTTATCATCCACAGAGTAACGGACAAGCTGAGTTTAGCAACAAGGGTTTGATGATCATCAAAAGAAATTTAGATAAGAATAAAAAGAGATGGGATGACAAGCTTAAGTTTTCTTTTTGGGTCAATAGAGTTATAGTAAAGTAGGCTATTGGGTGTAGTCCATTTGAGTTAGTTTATGGATTGGAAACAAAGATGCCTATCGATTCAAGGCTACCTGTATATCAGCTATTGCAAAATGTTGGTAAAGATCATTGTGATGCTATGTCACATAGGGTTGTGGCCTTGGATGAGCTAGATGGACTACGAAGAGCAGCCTGTGACAAAAATATTCACCATAAGTAGATCATGAAGCATTTTCATGATAGGAAGGTGTCACCAAGGGAATTTTAGATTGGTGATCTAGTTCTTTTGTGGAAGTCCAAGTCTGAAGATGAGGGAAAACATGAAAAATTTGACCCCTTGTGAGGTGAGAGGTACAAGCTCAATGTGTACCATCTCATGGATCATGAGGGAGAATTGATGGAGTTGTTTGTGCATGGACAACTCCTAAAGCATTACTTTTCATAGGTTATGCAATTCATGAAATTTTAATTCATAAGTCAATGATAAATCTGTTATTTCAATTTTGTCCTCAATAGTCTTGTTTCCTTATGGGTCAAGATAGTGTTGGTAATTTTGATATTTGGTGGTCAACCGAAGATTCTACTTTTTCACTGCACCTCTAAGAGGCACATGTCCCCAACTAGAGCCACTGTTGGGACTCAAATTTTGTTGTTGCATTTTTTTACTTGAGTCCTTTTTCTTTTCATGCCTTAGCCAAATTTTCCCAAAATTATAACCGATCTAAGACATCTGATAGGGCTTGTTATCTTTTGAGTATAAAAAATGAAGTCAAGTTGCCTTTTGAAGTTTTGCAAAATTCCTTATGGTTGAGAATTTATAGGCTTGTGGGTTTTATCCCTCCATCTAGTTTAGTTCATCTAACATGTAAATGTCTTGTTCAAAAGGTTATCCCCACAAATTTCTAGTTTTGATCTGTAACGACCTATCTCTTGCGTAAATAATTTTTTTCAAATTCCACTTTAAACATATAAAGATAACAAGTAACAAAGGCAATACAATAAAATTTTCCCTTTCTTTATTGATTAATGTATAAAAATTACAATATATTTCCATATGAATTCCATTCTCATTGCAAATATAAATCAGAGTTCAACAGTAATACAATTACATACATAGCTCGTAAGCTTTTGCACAAATAGAAGTAAGAAGGTCCAAGAGTTCGTCCTTTCAAATCTTGGTACATCGGCCGCTTGTTATGGAGGAGAAACATCACTCAGGCGCTTTTCCGCCAACCACGGACTTATAATGCAATCCTCTGCACACCTATTGTTAGATAGATGGCCCTCCCTTCGAAGAAGAGATTGGTAGGGTATCCTTTAACGATTACCAACTGAGCATAGTCTTGTGTCCTACACAACTAGAACCTTGCTATTTGACAATCTCGAACTAGTACTCGGATCACAATGAACAGACAGTTTAGTCTCAACTATCTCACACCTAAGTGGATGTCGTACCTTTCACTACTTTGGCCAAAGTATTCTCATTCAATACTTCGAATGAAGGTCATCTATCATAAACACTACTCAAGGCCAATTTGTCTTAAGGCTATCTTACTCTACGCGTAGGCTGTGTCCTTCAATAGGTTCAGTTTACCCCAAATTTCCTACCTCAAACAATCTACTAAGAAATGAGCCAATCAACAAGCGTCTTATATCCTAACTCCTTATTTAGGAAGTCTTTATCCTAGGAGTGATAGCTTGTCACCGTTAACCTAATAACATAAGCTAGAGACCATACTTGGTTTTTGCATCATTTCGTTCCTAGTAGATATTAATTTCTCTACGTATTCTTTGTTGGAAATATTGTCATTGATGTCAAAGGTGCTCAAGTTGAGATAGTTGGAGGTTATCATTGATATCATGAAGGATAAAGATCATGAAGGATAAAGACATTGAACAAGCTTAAATGGAGATTATAAGAAGTGTATACATACCAACATACTTACAAGAAAGAAAAGTCATAAGGTAAATACATGAACTTTGCACTTTCTAAGTGACAACCAATCCAAAATCATGAATCCGAATGGCAAGCATAAAGTGAAATTATGCCATGATTTAAGAAAGAATATATACAATAGAAAAACAGATCTGAATGTGGTACTATTTAGAGAATGCATCAGAGTTATATCAGAAGAGAGATTTTTGAAAGGCATGAACAGTTTTTTTAAGTATGCAGATCCAAAAGGAAAGCAGAAATCAGATCAATTGTTGTAGACATAACAGTTTACACCAATCACAGCCTTTGGTGAAATCATTGGAGAACTTAGACAAGGTCAATTTCTATCTATGATTCAATCTCAGCAAATAATGATTCAATTTCAGAAAAGAACTTAGACTAGGTCAAATGGCAAAAAAAAAAAGAACAAAAATAAAAATTAAAGAGAAGCATTTAAAAATAAATAAACAACAGGAAAAGACAAAACAAAAAAAAAACAAAAACCAGAAAAAGACGAAATAAGAAAAAGATAAAAATAAGTAAAAGACGAAAGTCTTTAAAAGGCAGCGCTTCTATATTAGACAACAGATTTATTTGTTAAAGCACAATTGCTTGTTAAATAATTAAATATGAGAAGGTATCGATTCATATTGCTTTATGAAAAGGTGGCATTAGAAGACAAAGTCTAATAAGACAAAAGTCTAAATAAATAAAAAGGCAACGTTTCCATAGAAGGCTGCGATCTTTTTGTTTTGTGAATAAAACAGAAAGCGGATAAGACAATTCCACATAAGACAAAAAGCACATAAGGACAAAATAGTGAATAAGACCTAAAAGAAAGATGTTAATACATTGAAAGGGCAGCGATCAACCTTGAAGAGGTATGATTTAATTTTAATGAAGAGTTATGTTTTGAAAAGAGATGTCTCTAAGGAATTGACTCTCTTGGGAGATATAAAATCATTTTGTGTGGAAAGAAATTGAAAGGGTCGTGTGGAATAACTGCTATATCTAAAGAAACACAAGTGTTGTGTGTGAAAAATGTATATCATTTGAAGAAGAAGAGAGTGCTGTGTAGTTGTGAGTGAGGATTAAAGAAATATCATATCTACACCTACAGATATAAAGAAGAGTTCATGCAGATATAAAGAAAGTTATGCAGATATTGAAGAGTGTGTGTGGATGACTGAGTAAAATCAGAACAGCAGAGTGTGGTGAAATTATAGCTGATTCAATAAGAAGAACATGAAAAGATAGGATTGTAGTTTTGATGTGCAGATTTAGAGGAAAGATAATTGAATATCTTTCTTGTGTTCAAGAATAGATCTAGACATATTAGAGAGCATCTTGAAGATTAAATTTATGAGAAGTTCGTGAATGATCATAATCAGATTTGTTAAAGGGTCTTGCATCATTCAAAGTCAGATTTGTGATTAGTTTTGTGTGGCAAGTTTATGATTGACTTACAGCATATTCAAGAAAAGAATTGTAGCAAAAGGAAAGGAGTATATTTGCAGATTTCATGAGGGAATTGTGAAACATAGTTTGGATTAGATTTGAAGAAAGAAATTGTGCATATGTTGGATCAGATTTGAATGATAAATTCAAGAGGAAGAGTGTTTGAGCGGAATTGTCCATCACTCGTTGGAGAAACAACATTAAAGGTGGAACATTATTCTTTAAATTATTATCTTTGCTAGGTTGGTGCTTGGCAAGTAGGGGTTGGTACTCCTTGTAGGTTGGTGCCTACTAAATCAGCTTTAGGGGTGATTGCTCCTTGTAGGATGGTGCCTACTAAATGAGAAATAAGGGTTGGTGCTCTTTGTAGGTTGGTGCCTACTAAACTACATAATTGATTCAAGTAGATTGGTGCCTACATTCTTTGTAAAAGCTTATATAATTTATAAAGTACAATTGTTGGTATCAACTTGTTCGTATTGTGATATTCTTGCATAGTTGAGTTGTGTTAAGAGTTTGAAGTTGATAAAGGTTGTAAAGGGTAAAAGTTTGTTGATATACTGATTCACCCCCCCTTCCCCCCCCCCTCCCTCTCAGTATACTTTTGTGCTCTTCATTCTCCATATACAGAGATCATACAGGAATGCAAAACTCAATCAATTGCATACTAAACCCTTCTTTGAAATCTCTCCCCATTATTTCCCTATAATGCAAATTAAGTAAAACTATACCCTTAAACTCCTTAAAAATTTGAATTCCTTTTCTTTTATCCTTAAATCCTTCATTCATTCTACCATTAAAATGCATTGTATTCCCTTATGCGTTTACCCTTATTCATTTTCCCTTAAAATATAATGAAATTCCTCACACATTTGCCCTTAAATGCAATAAAAGTTTATCAAGACATTTCTAATTCTCCATGAACTAATTGCAATCATCAAACACAAGAATAAGAGAAAACAACATTTCAAGCAAGAATTATAAAATAGATATTGTGCTTGATATTTTAAGCTGTTTCTTCCAGCACTGCTCTTCTTGACACTCCTTCAGCAACTTCCAAAATTCCAATTGGAGATGGTTGCTTTGCAAAAATTCTCTTTCAATGGTGATGAATCCTTCAAGTCACTCTTCTTAATTAACATTTCTCTAATAGAAGTTGTTAATTCATTCTTCTAAAAGGGATTTAGCACAGTCAATTAACAACAGCTGGTAAAAGCTTCTAATTCTCACACTCTCAGCAAAATGATAAAATGCAGCAACAAAAAACAACACAACAACTTAGATAATGGACAAGGAAGCTCCCAAATTCACAAGAAACAAATTGCACAAGGATATCCAATAGTGAATGGATGGGCAAGTATTTATAGGCCCGAAATTGTAACAATTTCCTTCTTTATGGGCATGTAGAATGACAAGAAGGTGCCCAGACTCAGTCCAATGTTACATGGCAAGCATATAAACCCTATATCATCTCAAAAAGGAGTGAATCGACCCTCTTGGAGCCAGCATTATCAGAAAAATTCAACTTAAACCTAAAAAATCGCCACGTACAGGAAAAACGTCCTTGCCTGGCACATGAAAACGAATGACTCATGTTGCTGCGATTTTGTCAAGTTTTAGCTCGCTACAGCACACAATCTCTGGCTGGCGTTTCCTCTTCTCCAGTGCTGAAAGTTTCCTCCATTATTTTTGCTGCGTTGAAGCTTTCTTCCATTCACAGGAAAAACTCTCAGCTCTATTTTCAAATGTTTACACCAAATATTTGATTCATATTTTCTTTCCTTATGTTAAGAAAAAGGTTCGATGAAGTCTTTTATGTTTTCCCCAGAAACTAGCGGCTATTTTCTTCAATAGTCCGTTTCAATAAACTTGCTCATGTTAAAAGATTTAAATCTTTTAACTTTATCACCTTTGAGTTTAATATTTATTCTTTTAAATATTTACAAATATTTTCACTTGGAGTTTGTAAATATTTTTACTTTTTAAATATTTAATCATATATAATTACTCCAAGTAAGTTTTAAAATATTAAAATGTAATTCCCTTATTTACTTTACTATATAATATTATTGTAGTCCTTTTAAATATATTAAACATATAAATATTTAAATACCCGACTATTTTAAATATATATATTTTAATATAACTATAATAATATTATATATAATCTTTAATATATAATTACATATATAAAAATATATATTTAACAAATATATCAATATATTGTGAGCTAGTCAACAACTTGATATATATAAATAAATATATATATATTTTTACGTAAAGTCACTAGGCAATAATAATATAATATTATTAATATCCACATAATCATAAAACAACAAATAGATACATAGATAAACATTACTTATAAATGCATATAGAAGTAAACACGACTCCTAATGCAAACACATAAGCCTATGGACAACTTATCTATTACCCACACAAACTGACTAAGCTTACTCAATCTAAGGAACGTGTGTGTATGCTTAGATGGTTCTCGTTACTGTTTACCCGACCAAGCTCCTCCCTGAGTGATATCTCTTCTTTGCTTGGAGGAATGATCCTCTTTCCTACACATCATGACATGACAATGGAAGTCATATGCTCAAAACAAAGCAGTATACATAAAACATCTCAAAAGTTAGAATAAACATTATTCCATAACTTACATGCAACATTTATTCAAGAATTACATCAATAGAAGTATCAGAAAAATGAGACAATCATTTAAATAGGACACATTCATTTGATAACAAGAACATGTTTTATTTATCTAAAAGATTCAATCATTACAGTACATTTCCCTATGCAGTAGTAGCTATACAATCGGGGTGTAACATGATTAGTTCTCCCACAATGTCATGTTCCAATGGATTTTTCCACAAAGGTAAAGAGTATGACAATGGTTGTTTCGGCTTTGTGGAAATAATTCTTCCATTCAAACTTCACCTTGTTACCCTTCACATGTTTGATTCCCATGGAGTTTCCCAACCAAACATTTGCAGGCATTTCCATGTGAACCCACCTATTCCACATGCCAATCACTTTCCAACTTTGGTGGGAAAATATTTCCCAACCGAACATTTGCAGGCATTTCCGTGTGAACCAACCCGTTCCACATGCCAACCTTTCTTCCGCATTATTCACATGCCAATCACTTTTCCACAAATGCTATCAACTTCTTAATTGCCTAAGTTATTTCTTGCAGGCAGATGAAACCCATCTTCCCACATTCGTCCTTTTGCGGACTTTCATCTACCATCTAAACTTCCATTTTCAAAATTCATCTAGTTCAAATCACCTTTTTCGTGAAGCCCAATCCACTTCATTTTTCTTTATCCATACTTGGATGATGTCATGTTGACATCATCCCACCCTTCTTACATCATCAAGATGACATCATTTTCTAAGCTCCCAAGTCCATCACATCCCTCTTTGATGACATCATGTTGATGGCATCCCTTGTTGATGTCATTTGCGGGAATTTTTATCTGAACCAAACATGTTGATAAGTGCAAATGCACTTGGTTTTTTTGTTAGTTCCACTTGGAGGCGGATTTTGTGCAACGACTCAATGGAGCGTATTGACCTACTATAATGTCCCCATTTTTAGCACTACACTTTTCAGTGACTGTTAGCCTATTCCTAGATGCTTGTAGGCTAGTCAAAGGCAGAATTAGGGTTTTTAGCTGCTTGGAGGCTTCTGTTGAGGAATCGGGGGTTTGTATGCAGAATTGGTTTTTGGATTCTTTCTGGGTTTTCAGAGAGCTTCGTAGTGGTATAACATGCATCTGCATCTGACAACCTTTTTTGGACTTACTATTTTTAGTAAGTTGAGACGGTTGCTCGGTTTGTGCTCAAAATGCATTTGAAGTCACTATTTTTAGCAATATGCTATTTTTAGTAAGTTCTATTTTTAGCAGTGTTATTTTTGGCAGGGTTTCAGCAGTTCAGTGCAGTGGCTATATTTGGCAGGGCAGTTTGAACAGTTTGGCTTCCAACACTCTTGGAGTTCATTTTGGCAAGTCAGTGCTTGTGTGGGTGCTTTATTGGGTAAATATAATGTTAGGTGAAAATATATTGGCTAAGGTTGTGTGGACGCCTAGCATGGAGATAATTACAATTTTATAATATATTCTTCACTAAAGAGTTTTAGATGCCTACCTTGGAGAAATGATTGCATATTATAAAGTATTTCACTTAAGTGCTTTGGATGTCTATATTGGTGAGTAATTGCATTTTAATAAAGTTATATTCCTTATATGCTTTTGGATGCCTAATTCAAGGAGGGTCAAAGTTGGAATTCAAATGCAAATTTGAGGTGAATATAAGTTTCAATTGGGTGTCCCTTTTGGAGGGAAAAGTGAGTTTGAGTTTCTAGGTTGGAGAAGTTATAAATGCAAGGCCTTGCCTCTTCATTTGATCATCTATTGGAAATTATAACGAAGTGTTGCCGAAATGGTTACTCACTCGCTTCAAGGAATGCATACCTCCTAGCAAACCTAGTTTCTTGCTTGAAAGATAGCAACTAGCTAAGATATAGACTGTTCTTTACACTGAAGAACAAATTGAGCATAATGGAGAAGTTTAATATTTATATCCTTTGAAGTTTTGGTGTGCTTTTTAGTGTTTCAGTGTGCTGGTTTGGTGCTTGTTGAAGCACGTTTTTGGTTGTAGCTCCCTTGGTGAATTTTTGCTGGTTTTGGGTGCTAGCTCCATGGATTAGTCTACTTTGGGTGCCTCATATTGCAAATTTATAGAATTTTTGGTGAAGTCCTTGATTTTATCTTTGCTAGTCGCCCCTCTTTGATGGTTGTACCTTGCCTTGGAATGTGTGCATAAAATAATAGAGGGTATTTGCTACTGTTTCATGTTCTTGACTTGGGCACCTACCTCTCGCCCCTCTTTGATGGTTGTACCTTGCCTTGGAATGTGTGCATAAAATAATAGAGGGTATTTGCTACTGTTTCATGTTCTTGATTTGGGCACCTACCTCTTGTTATCACGAAATCAAGCAACGCTCGTTCCACAGATAACCCCCCTTACAAACTTGTTCGTTTCCTAGGTTCATGAATTTCAAGCACACAAAATGAGGAAATTTTTAATCCACCTCAAAGTGTGTTCCAAAGCCTCAAACAGTCAATTTGAGAATCCCTCTACGTTTGCCTCACGGAGAGCTTTGAAACGAGTACCTTCGTGAGCTCTCACTGTTGATACTTAGTGAAATAGTGAAAAGTGCAATTGGTCCAAAAAACAATGCTCTAACTTTTAATGAAAAATTGACTAAGTATCAAAAGTGCAGGGGTGGGCTTTTTCAGCGCCCTTGCACTTAGGTGAATTTATGTTTTGGTGCAAAGGCGTTGATTTTTAGAGCCCTTGCACTGGCGGTATTTTTTGGCTCATGTGCTCTTTTGATTGATTATGCCACTTTTTATGCCTCATTTTAATGGAACGACTTGAGTTAGTTTTTAACACTTCTAAATCACTTAAAGTTGATTTTAGGTTACTCCACTTCATTCTTATCCTTTGTTTATCATTCCTCTTTGCTGGGCGCACATTTATCACCTGGAAAATGCGTTTTTGTGAGGATTTGACATTGGTTCAAGCTGAGTTTTCGTGTTTTCCCTTCCAGGTACGCGGTTTTTTGTTTCTCCTTTATTTTCTTTGCTTTTGTCTGTATTTTCCACGCCTAGTTTGTAAATAACGTTTAGATTTGATTCGGATTTTGGTTTCTTTGTTTTTGAAATCGTTTCCTTCCTTCTTTTCACACGTTTTAACCTTAATCTTTCTTCGAGTTCGCGCTTGGTTTTTCTCTCTTTCCTCCATGTGTTTTGGCTTCAAATCATGCCCTCTTCTTCTAAGTCGCACGTCCCTCTTGCTTTCTCTTGGGGTTTTTAACTTGTTTTCATGCACACATCCTTGCTTGTCTCATGTCATTCCTTGCAAACTCTCTTTTCACGAGTTCTATCCAAATGCCAAAGGAGAGAAAACATGCGCGGGTTTGAAATTAAATCATTTCAAAATCATTCACAAATGTCATGAAGTTGAAATTTAACGTCATTACACCAAGTTCGTGCCTCATCAAATGTGAGAAAATCATTGAGAATGCTCAAGCGGAGTTTTTATGCTCCATTTCACCTTAAAAATTTCACTAACTCTTTCCAGGTGCAAGGGCACTGAAAATCAGCGGCATTGCACCAAGTTACACTTCCTCAAAGTGCAAGGGCGCTGATTTTCAGCACCCTTACACTTTTTCCTGCTTTTTGTTTCTAACATTCCAAATTGCTCCAGCTTCACTCCGAACCCCGTTTTTTGGGTCCTGCATTGTTTTCTGTGCTTCATCGCCCGTTTCATGCTTGCTAAACATTGTTGTTCACTTCATGTATCCCAATGTTGTTTTCCGACTAACATTTGTTGACTCCATATCTTGTAGTTTCTTTTCAAATCTCATCAGAGGATCCTTGAAGTTGTTTCTTGTTGGTTCAATTGCTCTCAGATGATAGCCAAGAAACCTCCATCATCTTCAAGGGCTAAAAACAAAATGAAATACAAGTATCAAGGTGTTTATCCGACGATAGTGGTGGTTTCAAAGGTGGATGAGATAAAAGACACCGAGGTCGGTCATCAAGACCTAGTTGATTTCGTGGAAAAAATTGAGAAGAAATCTCTTGAAGATTCTTTGAGAGCCATTGTGCACAGTAATTTGCATCTAGTGTCCATGTTCCCTACTTTTGCACATAATACAGAATTTGTCCTCCAAGTTGCATCCCATTACATCATGGAAAGCAAAAGTGTGATTGATTCTTCTCGGCATGAGATGATACTTGACCCTGACTTCTTTGATATTGTTTTCAAAGTTCCACAGATGGAGTACACTGACATCTCAATACAAGCGCAGGAGGTCTATGACTTAGATCCCAGTAAAGCTAAATATCTGATAAATAGTCAATGGTTGAAAGAACTAAGGCACACTATTTCAAGATGGCCAAAGGGACTTCCGCAAAGTGACTTCAAGGAAGATGTCAGAGATATGATCACACTTTTGAGCACAGTGAAGGGATTTCCTGAATCATCCTATTTTCATGATTGGATGTATGAATACATCAGAATCATAAGGAGACAAAAGGTTCATATTGATTGGGGCAAACAGATCAATGATGAAATACATGAACAACTGATCAATGTGCCAACCACCTTGAAGTTCTACATGACTTCTTACTTAGTGTATACTGTAGCCGTGATGAAGCAATTTCCAGGTCTTTCTACAAAAGGAAACTGACACATTGTACCTGTGTACAAATTTTTCTATCAACTGGATCTAAAGGAAAGCCTCCACCATTTCAGGAGGGTTACTAATGCTTTCTTCACGCCTCTGCTTTTCAGTTTTGATCTGACTCTCGAAAAGAAGAGAGTATCTTATGAGGCCTACAAAGTGGTAAGTAAAGTCGGATGCATATTTCTACAATTCCCAGCTTTTACTTACCTAAGAGTAGGGTGCTACACTGGGTTCCCTTACATGTTTCCCAGATAGCCCTCGGACAAGTGGATTCTCATGGAGTTGTGCAGACAACTGATTTTAGTTCTGTTGTACCCCAAAATTAAAATTTTTGTTACACTTAGACATTCTGAAGAAATGAGTAAAAGTCTTGTTAAATCAATTAAAAAGGTCAAAATTTGGGTGTGTATGTCTTGCATGAGGGGTTAAAGTGCAAAATTTTCAAAATATGACGATCTGGGTCTGCTCAAAGCAGCTTAACCTACAAAACCCAGATCTCAGTTTTTCATCCCTAAATTTTAGGAAAACTGCTATTTTTAGAAATTTTCTAAAATTAGTAACGTTTTCTGGGTTTTCTTGGGTTTCTTTGGAAATGGATACTGGCAAAACTTTTTAAAAATAGAAAGTTTCTAAAAATAGAAAGTTGGTCCGTCAGGGTCCAAACTGATTTTGATTGGCTCAAATTACATCCATATCAGGCTGGTGCAGTCAGAATCTCATAATAGTCAGTTTTTCCCTTGTGGGTCTACTCTGCTTTTTCAGAAGCATATCTGGAGCTTCAAGGTCATCAATGGAGGTCATTCGGCTGCCAGGCGTCAAAATCAACACTCAGGCGTTAAACAGAAGATGAAATGATGAACATGCACGGAGAATGAAGAAAAAGATTAAAAAATGATGAAAATTTCCTAACACTGGCAAGTTTGGGCGCCCCTGTTGAAGAAAGGCGCCCATCTTTTTAGGGCAGCAAATGTCAGAATTAAGGTTTGCGCCTCCAGTCAATGTTGTTCAGTTCTCTGTCAGCTTCGCAACGAATTCAGCGGCACAGTTATCAGATCATCCAGTCATCCGGGATTCGAAGCTGAATAGGGAGGTTTCACACAGAAGTTAGAGTGGAGGAAATGAGAAATATCAAAAAATTGACTAAGTGTGGAGACTTTGGGCGCCCCTGGTGAAGAAGGGCGCCCAGCTTTTTGAGGCATCTGATCTCGCTTTTAGGGTTTGAAAATATGCTTGTTCTTTTCAGTGCTCAACCAGCTTCGACGTGCCTGTCTCCGTCAGATCATCCGACTGTTCAATCTCCTGCAAATTCAGACCGAAGTCAAAGGCATAGAATGAAGATTCCAAACTCGAAGTCAAAAAACAGGTAAAAATGGCTAAGTCTGGAGGAAGTGGGCACCCCTGGTGAAGAAGGGCGCCCAAGTTTTTAGGGGTCCCAACAGATGAATTTGCAGATGAGTGTCTAACGAGATCTCTTCACAATCGATCCAGCTTTCCAACGAGATATTTAGCACGTCAATTGGATGTCGCAGTCACTAGATCTGAAGCACCAAACAGAGGGTCCGACGAAGGCTAAAAACCAAGGTTCAGAAGCAGACATAGAAAAAGTGTAAAAATGACTAAGTTTGGTGAACATGGGCGCCCATGGTCAAGAAGGGCGCCCAAACTTTTGAGGCCCTAAAATCCACTTTTTGGCAAAAATCTCTCTAGAAGATCCCTTCTCATTCTTCGTCAGCTTTGCGATGAGCACAACCGTCAGTCGATTCGACGCCTGAAACACCAGATTCGACGAAATCATCTGTAGAAGAGGAGTTAATGAAGAAATTGAAGATCAGAAAAATGGCTAACACTGTGAAAGTTCGGAGCCCCTCGAAGGAAAAGGCTCCCATGAATTCAGAGGTCAAGATCAAGTTTTTAGCCAAAGGCTCCTCCAGAACATCCTTCTCAGAATCAGTCTGGCTCCGCGATGAACCTTTCAGCTCGCCTGTCGGATCAATCTAGAAGCCGGAGATCGAGGTCAAACCAAGGGTCAAAATGGCTGAAAAGTTGAAAATGCCAAAATTTTGGCTAACACTGGGTAAAGTGGGCGCCCCTGGTGAAGAAGGGTGCCCAACTTCACATGCCTTAGAAAATTTTCATAGATTTTCTAAATTTTCAAGATTGCAAGAGAAGAAAGAGGCGTCCAAGTTCAATGAAGCTGAGATTTAGGGTTTTGGAGATAAAAGCAAAAGAAAGCAAAGCAAAAACAAAACCCTAAGTCTATTTAACATCTTTCTTTTATGTTATTTTCATTATTTTTGCAGGTAGCCTTCAAGGGAGAAAGTTGGAGCAGCAAGTTTGAAGAAATTTTTCAAGATTCAAGAACGTAGGTTGCTGATTTTCATAAATAATTTTCAGACCAGCAACATAAGATCTTGCTTTTTCATGCTTTCTCATCCAGAAGATCAAATTTTTAGGAGAAGGTCAAGGATTTTAATTTTCAGCCATCTAGGTCTCTTCTTCTCGTTCTTTTGAAGAAATTTTCAAGAACTTCATCAAGTTGCAGCAAGTGCTTTTATTTTGCATGTCAGTGAAAACCTCAGTGCATTCAAATTTCAACCATCTGGGTCCTTTCCAATTAGTCTTCTGAAGAAAACCCATATTGCAGCTTTTTTCAAGAAAGTTCAAAATCTAGGGTTGGCTGCTTTTTCGATCAAACGTCAGGGTTTTGCAAATCCAATCAACTGGGTCCATTTCTAATCTTGTTCTGAACAAAACCAGATGCCAACTTTTCGGGAAAAAATTGAAGAAATTAGGGTTTGCTGCTTTTCAGGCAAAATTCAAAATTTTCAAAAAACGGACGATCTGGGTTGTCTTGCAACGAAATTCTAAAGAAAACCCATATCTCAGATAAATTCCCAAAAATTTGTCCGTTTGAAGACGAAAAACTAGCATTCTAAAAATAGAAAGTTGCTCAAGACTTGTCTGAACATAGGCGAGTTTACAGTCATTCTTCAAGGTTTTCAATATGGAGTACACTCCCCTCGAGTTTGAGACCAAATCAGCATTATGTCAAAACTTCATCATCTCAGCTGAAGAACGAGAGAAGGTGTGATGTGAGAAAAGGGAAAGGTATCAGAAAAGAGTTGCGCAATATTCTTCTGTTGGAAATCAAGAAAAGTATCAGAAGCATAAAGTTGCAGAGCCGCCAAGTCATCAATTTGTGAGTCATCTTTGGGGCAGCGATGTTTTTCAAGAACAAAACTCATAAAGCAGTTGAAGAAGTGAAGGATTCTCTAAGTTTGATCACAGAAGGCGAGGAGATCTTGGAGAATCAAAATATTTCCTTAAATAGTATCAATGCACCTGACCAGGACACAGTTTCCTGCTTTTTAGCGGATGTGATCGAGCTTTAAAGCAGCTTTCATCTAGAAGCTTTCTTTCCGCTTTCTTTCTATTCTTGGAACGATTCTTATCCATTCTTTGAGGATAGAAAGAAGATAAGATGTAATAGTTGGCGTTTCTCGCTTTTTCTGCTTTCTAGGGTTTTAGATGTTATCTTCTTTGTAGATTTAGTAATAAAGCTTGCCTTTTGAGCAAGCCCTAGATTGTGAAAGCAAGGAGATTTTAGGGTTCCCTACTCCTCTGCTTCTCTATAAATAAGAGCCTTTGCTCATTTAGTTTTAACCATGCTAGTGATGACAAAATGCTGAGCCTATTTTGCCTTCTATTTGTTATTCAAGTGTCGTTCAATTGTGTTGTGATAGCAAATTGTTGAGCCTCTTTAGCCAACAAGGAGTTAGTGTGATTGTTGTTTCTATTGTGTAAGAATAAGATTGCAAGTCTCTTTAGCTGCAATTTCTTATTCCAGGCATGTTAGAAGTGAGTTTTGTTCCAGAAGTTCGAGTAATAAAATCATGAGCCTCCTTTGCCTTGATATAAAATCTTTGATTTCCGTTATTGGTGTTTTACTTTTATGATCTTGATTTCAACTTACATTGAAGTGTGTAGATGTTCGTTGAGAAAGAGTTTATCGAAGTATTTTGTCAGAAAATCTACCTTGTCTGGTTTCTTCTCTTGCTTATTACTTGAGAAGTTAGAAACGTCTTTAGTTTAAGTTAGTCGTAGTTGAAGTTCTTAAATCAGAAAATCTTAGCTGCGCGTTTGTGTTTTATAAACCTTGTGCTCTAAGCTGATCAAAAAGATAGGCAACTTAGTTTTAGTTTACTTTCTTGAATACCATCAGCAAGAGGGAGCTTCCCCTCCTAATTTGAAGAGCAGTTTATCTGTGCATAGCTGTCCATTTCAAAAACGCATTCCAGAGGTGCGAATTTAAATGCCAACAAGTTCATAAGGAACGAATGAAGATTCACAAGTCGGGATTCAAGTTCCCATTGACAATAGGTAGGTATACCATCAAAAGTGTACAAAAAGCCAAATCATTCTGTGCAGAAATGCAGGTCATGACTATCAGGACCTATAGATACAGGTTTGATTTTGACTACTGAAATGTCAAGAAGAAGTTGAAAAAGGGTCATCAGCACAGGTACCGCTTTGAGGACATCTAGGCCGATTGCAGAGATGAAGAGGCCATTCGTAAGATGGATTTCTGTAGGCTAACCATACAATAGATCAGAGATATTGGTGTTGCTGACCTACCAGAGGATTTCACAAATCCTGGTGACATCATGAATGCTACCTACGATGAACAAGAAATAGCCAAGAGGCCTTTGCCTGCAATTCAATGGTCCAGAAAGGAAAGTGTTTCCATTAGGGAGAGATTAGCACCAATATTGTCTAACGCTGCAGAGTGGTTACACAAGCACGACTTTGAGATGAAAACTTTTAGAACAGATTTTGAAGGAGAAGAATCCCTAGCAAAAGCCAGTCGATAGCAAGAACTCCGCATGAAAGATAAACCTGCGGCCATTCCCACTTCTTCACGAAGATCCCCTAAGATCAAGTTTACTGTCGGCAAGGACACACGATCCGTCCCAGAAGGAGAAACTACAGAATCTGAACCATCTCGCTTCAAAGGAAAGGGGGTTGTTTCTGAAGAGAGAGATTCCGATGAAGAAGAAAATTCAAGTGATCAATCTGTTGAAGAAGAAGATTCAGCAAAAGTAGACTCTGATGAGGAAGTAGATTTCGCAGGTGAACAAGAGTCTAAAGATTCTCAAGAAGGTGAACTGGAGTTAGAAGAACAAGAGGATGATCAACAGGAACTCAGGCATGATGTAGAAAGAACTATGTCTCCTTCTAAGAATGTAGTTGAAGAACTTCCCATGACATCATCGCCTGTAACTTCAAAAGTTCCTCATACACCTCCAAATCCAAACACTCCACCACCTATTCCTACATCACCTATCCCTAAATCTGTAATACCCGCAGTGGATATTTCACCAACCCCTGCAACATCAACCATACTTGATACTCCTTCAGTGACAAGTATACAAATGGTTGACATTTTGTCAAGTCTTGTATCATCCATTCCTAGCCTATCATTGCCATCCTATGATATCACTTCAGAAGCTGAGTTTAATAGATTCATGAATGAATCCATGCCTGATCAACTTAATGTGCAAACTACAGGAGCAGTTATGATAGACACTACGCCCATTGTCACGATACCAGTCGTTGCTTCAGAAGTGATGGTGACAAGAGAGTTGATGGTTAACCCAGAAGCTCGTACCTCCTCTCTTCCCCCCTGGCTGATATCTCAACTATCGAAGCGAAAAAAGCAAATGATTTCTCCAGAAGAGCTCGATCTTGAAGAGATAGTTCCTCCAAAAGCTAAGGAGAAGAAGGCAAAAGTGTGTTCACGACTGAATGTTGACAAGGATGGTCATAAATATGCAGAAATTGGCATACCACCTCAAGAAGAAGGAGATGTCAATATGGAGGATTATACAATGACAAGGGTCCAGCTTGGCAAGGTCACAAATTAAAGTGCAAAAACACATGCGCAGGTGACTTTGGATATACTAGTTGGAAGACTGGACAAAATGGAGCAAGCTCAAAACATGTACAAACAGAGGGCAGAACATTATGCCACTGTTGAAAGGAGACTTGTAGGATCTTCAAGTAATGCACAATCGTTAGCAATGGTAAGTGTTGAGGACTCAGCTGTCAAGAAAGTTGAGAAGTTTGCCTCCAAAGGCAAAGTGTTGTATGATTTCATCAAAAAGATTGTAGAACACGGTTCTCAAATTATAGTTGCTGCGGATGAAAAAGCTACTCTGATAGCCAAGCTGAAAACAGAGCTTGATAAGGAGGAGAGTGTAATTTCCCAAGAGCGCAGAGAGATGGAAAAATGCTTGTCATTGTGGTCACAAATGAAATAGGCAAAGCTTAGTAAATTGGTGGAAGCCGAGGTTATTCCCGACAAGGAGAAATACATAGAGGTAAGAGAAGCATTGAAGCATCGTATTCAAGTAATTGAATCTCTTACAGAAGATCTCCACCAAGTACAGGAAGATGTCGAAGGGCATCGTGGTATTCTTGAAAGAGGAATCAAGGAGTTACCAGGGCAGCTTCTTGAGGAAAATCGTATCTTCGTACCTGCGACAGAACTATCCCAGATCTTCAAAGAAGCCATCATGAAGCTAGTAGACAGTGCAGAATTTTCAGAAACCTCTCTGGATGTCATTTTTGATACAAGGCTTACACTTGATAACCTTAAGACACATCTTGACAGGGGAAAAAAGGTTCACTCATCCGCTATGAGATCGATCACGAGGATTCACACCATTGTGGATTACACCATTGGTTCGGATGAGAAGTTCATGCAGGATGTAAGAGACCTGCCTGTCTCTACTTCTCTTTTTATGTTGAATGATAAGGGTTTGTAATTTTTTCGTATTTTCTCATAGATTGCCAGTCAAGAAATCAAATACAAGAAATGTAAACATAAACCCTACTGCAGCAATGCAATTAATTTATTGATTTTCTTTCAAAGCTTTTACAAATATGTCATGTCCCCATTTTTGGCGAGCATCAGTGATCGTGAGATTGGCCTATCATGAGACCCTCGTAGGCTGACAAAGTGGTTAGAGGGTCGTTTCGGAGCTTGGCTCGGCGTCAGATTGGCAGTTGTGATCAATTGGCTTTCGTTCGGGCTCGATCGGAGACCTTTCGCAGAATTGCTATTTTTAGCAGTATGAGATTGGCAGCGTTCGGGATCACTTCAGTGTTCGTCAGCATCAGACGGATCAGTCATCGGGTTAGAAACGAGGAAGATATTAATATTTGATCGTATTGATTAAATATTAATTAATTAACGTTTATAATATAAAGTTATAATTTAATATTATAACTTAAGTGTTTTTGCTTGAGGGGTGCGCCATCATGAAAAGGGGGCCAGTTTGACATTTGATTAATATTTAAATATTCAGTGGAGAACTATGGAGAATTGAAAATATTAAAATATGAATATTTCATTAAAACCCTATTTTCAAGCAAATCGCACTTTTGAGCTTATTTGAGGATTTTGCATTGGAAAGTGAGCCATTATGTGATTATTGAATTTGAAAGACTGATCAAATTGATCTGAGCCTGAGACTTTAGGGTTTCGCGTTCGATTGCCTTGGGGAACGAGCCATCTCCAACAGAAAGCAATTCAGAGAGTGTGCAATATCACTTGATCTATTGCCAACAGAGGTTTTCTTATTCAGAGAAAACTACAGAGCTTCAGAGATTGTCCATTGTCAGAGTTTCTTCAGTGTTCTGCATTCAGAGTTCATCTATCAACTGGGACGCACCATTTCAGAGACTTGGATATCAGTATTTGTGAAGGCCGTACTTTCTAGTGGCTGATTTCTGACAGGCCGTACAGATCTGTCAGGCCGTACAGATCTGTCAGGCCGTACCTCTTGTCTGGAGCCGTCTTTTTGCACAGAGGGTGAGACGCCTTCCTTATTGGCTTTCTATCATTCCCAGTAGTGGCGCATATCATTGGAGCATCATCTGGCATCTTCAAACAGAAGGAAAAAGGACTCATTAATTGCAGCCGTACATTTCTGTACCTCAGGAGCAGCAAATACCAGGTTTCAAAAATATTAAAAATTCATTGTTTTAATAATTGCATGTATCTGGGTTTTCCTGTAATCGTTAGAAAAGATCAAATAGAGATACTGGCGTCCATTTTTCTTCATTTCCAGAGCTTTATAAATTTTATAGAATTTATTTCAAATTATTGCAAAAATCGTACCTTTTCATCTTTGCATCAAAAACACAAAAAATTGCAAAAACCTAAAAACTTCAGAAAAACATCAGACAAACCGTCAGAGTCAGAAACAGGGGGAAACTAGGGTTTCTACAGTGGTATCAGAGCTAAATCCTGCCATCCTGAGGGTTTAGCCGTCTTTTGCAGCCGGAACAGTTAGGGTTTTACCAGGCATCATTCTTTCAGGCGAGCTTTGGTTGACATGCAACAGGGTTCGTTTTGGCAGCCGGGAAACATGGCTGACAGAACTGACAGGTATTACAGGTCGGATAGAACAGTTGATCTTAGAAAAGAGACTCCTTACAATAACAGAGGTCAGAACCGTGCTGAGGTCTTGCATGCACTCAGAGAACTTAGTGCAGGTCAACGGCGGTCAAATGGTGTGTTACAGCAGGTGGCAGTTGCACTTCAGAGACTGGATACTCCGAGGAGATCGTCACCACCTCGTGACGATGACAGAAGTGTTACAGGTTCACAAAGAGCTCCTAGGTCAGTGTCACGGACAGCGGATAGGCCTACGAGGCCCACCTTCACGAGACAGGAGCCCGTTGTGGATATACCAGGTGAAAGGTATGAGGGTTTGTTCGCCGGCACACTTAGGGCAGCGAACAACGAGTGGCAGTCAGAGTCACCTGAGATTAGTGGGAGGATTACCATTGACAGGACACCGCAGAGCACAGAAGGAGAAGTGATTGGCATGTTTCGGGAGTATAGCAATTTATCTCAGAAGATTAAAGAAAAACTTTCTTTCGTGAGTTACGTGGATGTGCATCCGAGTCTTTGCCATAAGACGGAGTTTGCAAGACAAAAATATCTGACTACAGCTCGTGAATTGTTTACACCTGGAAAGGATAAAGAATCTACATCTGATGATTATCCAATTCTTCATGAGAATGATTTGATATCTTCAGACTCCTGTGAAGTAGGCAGAAATTTGTGTGATGAATTTGATCGTAGTGCTGATTTGATCCATAAGCACACTAGCACAGCTTCGGTTTATGGCTTACCTACATCGTCTTTGCAGGAGGTGACTCAAGAAATTTCTGTCCTGAAGGTTACTTCTGATTTTTATAACAGCGATGATGAAACTTTGCGTGAGCATGATACGACAGCTGTTTCAGAGGTGCAAAGTAACCCTATTGAGTCGTCATGTGAAGAGACTGTCGAGTTGGGTACTAGTGATGCAGTTGGTATTGAGAATTTGTGTTATGACGAGTCTGATTTTTCGGATCAGACCTTTGAAAACCAGCTAGAGGATTCGTATGTTGACACGGAATCCCAGGATCATGTGTTGGATGAGCATGCAGTTTCTTGTGGAGTAGAAGCGTGCGAAGATATTGTCAGACCAGCAACTTCTACCGTACCAGTTGAACCATCCTTCGAGGTACAGAGCAGCAGTACCTTAGATGTTGAGGTGTGCATGGTTGAGAGCACACACGATGCTGCAGATCATGAGATGAGTGATGACGGATCAGCGTCATATCATAGTGCATATGGTGAACCGGAAATCTTGTATGGGGGTCGTAAGTTTCAGAATCCTCATCATTTGGTTGGGCAACTACAAGTAGATGACACTATGATTACCACCGCCCTTGAGCATTTTGACGTTGCTCGTCGGATGTTGACTACCTACAGTTGGAGTCCTTCTTCGACAGATGAGCACAGTGATAGTGGTTTTTCCTTTGCAGTGATACATGCACTCCGAGAAGCAATTGGAACGATGAAGCAAAATTACCTCAGACTACTTGCAGACAGAGATTTCCTTCTCGAGTGGGATTGCATTTGTTATGATGCATGGCAGGGAAAGGAGGAGCGGATCGATGAGCTCACTCATGAGCTCGAGGTGACTGTGAATTCATTGCAGAGCACCCAGTTGGCTCTTCGAGAGTCACAGTTACAGATTGAGAGGCTTACCGTGGCGTTGAGGTTAGCACAGTCTTCACCACCTTTGGACATCGTGCAGTCTTGCATGGCAGTGGTTGGTGAGGAGTATATATCCATGGTACATAGCAGTGAGGGAGATGTTGATGATGTGGTTACATCCATCATGATCACAGGTGCAGTTGATACCGACGGGATGAGTGCACTCGATGAGAGTTGCAGTAAGCCACACATTGCATCTGGTTCTCATGAGACTAGTCCCGTGATAGGTGATGCAGGGCAGATCATTGATAGTTCCTGTGACATGGTTGTTGATACACTGGAGAGTTGTGTGACAACCCTTGATACTTGTCCATCTTCACAGCAGATTTTCAGAGTCTCATCCGGTTGGGAGATTGGTACTAGTGTTGATTTGTTTCCCTCTCCTGGAAGCAAATCAATCTTTTCATTTGATACAGTGGGCTATGGTCGGCAGCTGTTTGAGCCTAGTCAGGAGTACAACTCAGTTTATTATTCCAGCGATTCAGAGATGGATGATTCCGATCAGAAGGAGGTCATTGTGCAGTTTGTAAACAATCCATTGTTTGAATTTGATGGTGGGGCAATCTATGATAACCCACTCTTCGAGTTGGACGTTGATCGTACTCTTGATGATAGTTCTGAGTTGGGAGGTGATCGTAGTGTTTGGGATTGTTCCAGTGCATCGCAATTCCAAACCAAACTCACAGAGGAGTTCAATGAGGTGTACACGGTGAGGAGTGCTTACAGTTTTGTCTTTGATCCACCTGTACAGGGTTCGTATTTGATGCACAGTACTGGTGCACAGGGTGATTCTTTCGGAGCAGCCGAGGGGAGTAATTCATCATTGTGTGCAGAGTTACCATCTTTACAAGATGGGATTAGCGGATGCAGGTACTTGACCCAGCAGTTGGTGGGGTATTACTTGCAAGGGCCGCAGTCAGTCATCTATCAGGCCGATATGTATTCGACAGGGCTTGATAATTCTATGTCGCAGACTTCTCATAGGAGTACATGGTTTCAGGGCGACTATGGTGTTATTTGGCATGATGGCTTGGACAGTTATCACATCCATGAGGGTTCAGCAGAGGGCAGGGAGAGTTTCCGGACAGTAGATGCTTCTAGGAGATTTTATCTCTGCATGACGGATGGATGTGGATTCAGATTGTATTGGGATCCCGGTGGCGACAGCTTTGGCATCGAGTATGGGATGGGTCCCAATAGGTCACTTCACTATTCTCAGCATGGTGAAGTTGGAGGCCGTAGAGCGCAGTGGCAGCCTGAGGAGGACCGTCACGACAGACTTTTACGCTGGGTTTGGAATCCAGGTATTGCTTGCGCAGTTGAGTTTGATGATGCAACAGGAGATAGTTCGAGATGTGTGGGACATTACACAGTTTTCCTTTTGGAGCCTTCCGAGGATCGGAGTTTCTTTGCAGTGGAGATTGCTTGGGGACAAGCAATTTTAGGGAGGGCGGACTGTCATGTCCCCATTTTGGCGAGCATCGTGATCGTGAGATTGGCCTATCATGAGACCCCCCGTGGGAAGAGTGGTTAGAGGTCGTTTGAGCTCCTCAGATTATTGTGATCAATTGGCTTTCACGGAGACCTTGAATTGCTATTTTTAGCAGATGGGACCCTGCTATTTTTAGCAGTATGAGATTGGCAGCGTTGGGATCACTTGATGTTCGTCATCGACGATCAGTCATCGGGTTAGAAACGAGGAAGATATTAATATTTGATCGTATTGATTAAATATTAATTAATTAACGTTTATAATATAAAGTTATAATTTAATATTATAACTTAAGTGTTTTTGCTTGAGGGGTGCGCCATCATGAAAAGGGGGCCAGTTTGACATTTGATTAATATTTAAATATTCAGTGGAGAACTATGGAGAATTGAAAATATTAAAATATGAATATTTCATTAAAACCCTATTTTCAAGCAAATCGCACTTTTGAGCTTATTTGAGGATTTTGCATTGGAAAGTGAGCCATTATGTGATTATTGAATTTGAAAGACTGATCAAATTGATCTGAGCCTGAGACTTTAGGGTTTCGCGTTCGATTGCCTTGGGGAACGAGCCATCTCCAACGGAAAGCAATTCAGAGAGTGTGCAATATCACTTGATCTATTGCCAACAGAGGTTTTCTTATTCAGAGAAAACTACAGAGCTTCAGAGATTGTCCATTGTCAGAGTTTCTTCAGTGTTCTGCATTCAGAGTTCATCTATCAACTGGGACGCACCATTTCAGAGACTTGGATATCAGTATTTGTGAAGGCCGTACTTTCTAGTGGCTGATTTCTGACAGGCCGTACAGATCTGTCAGGCCGTACCTCTTGTCTGGAGCCGTCTTTTTGCACAGAGGGTGAGACGCCTTCCTTATTGGCTTTCTATCATTCCCAGTAGTGGCGCATATCATTGGAGCATCATCTGGCATCTTCAAACAGAAGGAAAAAGGACTCATTAATTGCAGCCGTACATTTCTGTACCTCAGGAGCAGCAAATACCAGGTTTCAAAAATATTAAAAATTCATTGTTTTAATAATTGCATGTATCTGGGTTTTCCTGTAATCGTTAGAAAAGATCAAATAGAGATACTGGCGTCCATTTTTCTTCATTTCCAGAGCTTTATAAATTTTATAGAATTTATTTCAAATTATTGCAAAAATCGTACCTTTTCATCTTTGCATCAAAAACACAAAAAATTGCAAAAACCTAAAAACTTCAGAAAAACATCAGACAAACCGTCAGAGTCAGAAACAGGGGGAAACTAGGGTTTCTACAAAATATGTGCATACCCGGAAATACAATCTCCTGTAGATTTGAAGCAATAAATCTGATGAAGCATAGACTTGACTCCTGGATGAAGCCAACAGTGAGCACCTTTAGCTGATATTCCACAACCTCAGAATGCTGATACAGTGGAGAGTTTTCGTTCTTCAAAGCCCATACGCTGGCAGAAACCCTTGGGCTCCCTTCCCCAAACGCCAATGAGAAATTATCAAACAAATATCCAATAATCAATTCTGACTATCTCCAAATGAGCCCCATAAGATTCTTTTATACCTTTCCTGGAGGAGCTCATACACTTTTCTCACCAATGTGGGATAAAAGATAATAGGCCAATCCCCTCCAATTTGCCTTTTAAAACATTTTAAAATAATACAATGTTTGCACTTTGGAATATTAAAATATGTCCTTGAAATTGGCGCCCAAGTAATTAATTAAAATGGCCCCCTTTTTAATGATGAATGGACCCTCAAGTCATAAAGTGCAAATATAATGTTATAATATAATATTAAAATATTAATTATTATTAAAGTCACCTTTAATAATAATTAAACGTTATAACTTAGGCAAAACTCCTTATTTCACCAATTCAACTGAATTTGGGAATCGACACTGCCAACATGTGAACTTCAGGTGCCCTGCTATAAATAGAATTGCTTGTCGGCTGACTTACTATAAATAGTAAGTATATGAAATTGAATCAACTGATGGCTAAGCTTGAACCCACACGAGATGCTGAAGGAGAGATTCCTTTGATAATCGCCAAAAGAGACCCTCTAACCAGACATAGTAGCCTACGAGGGGCAGGAATAGGCTAAATCCACTGAACTCTGATCCTCGCAAAATTGGGGACATTACACAGGAGACCAAGAAGAAATATGAAGACTTCTGTGCCCAAGCAAGGAACCGTGAAGATTCCTGATCTCCAGTGTTAAATTTTCTGATGCTTTCCATTATGCATCTTGTAAATAGTTTCGGACATCTTAAATGTCTTTTTCTCAAAATGTAATTACACTAAAAATTAGAGATGTAATTTCTTGAAGACAAATTACATTTTGACTTTAGTCAAAGTTAGGTAAGATTTCCTAAATTGACTCACCTAACTTTCCTAACTTTTCCCAACAGATTTCCTAATTTTGCTCATCCCTCTCCTTTACATATATTTGGGATTTCTATTGTAGACCTTACCTTTAGTATTTTGCAACGAAGTGCTGCCCTTTTTGAAGCAAAATTGTGAAACTTTGTGTTCATGCTTTGTGAATGACAATTGATCAATAAAGAAGACAATTGCAAGCCAAACTTTGTGTTGGATTCAATATCTTATGAGTTGATCGTATTTGGTGGTGATTAGTGAATGATATTTGAAGGACTTCAAGTAATTTATGTAAACTTTGTATTGCATTTCTTATTTGCATTTGAGTTTATTGTTTGGATACTTTGGTTGAATGATCTACAAGACTTTGCGCTTGTAATCGTTCATGTTGTTCGAGGAATTGTTGCGTCTAAGAAGACTTTGTGCTTCTAATGCAACAAACGACATGTCTCTCACATATCCATTATTGAAAAAGCTACGGAATGACTTTGTGCCTTCATGAGCTTTCCCTTTTCTTTTACTTGTTTATTGTTAATCACCTCTGGTACCTCTATGCTTTGCTTTGACAATATAGAGGTATTGGCATTACTGCTTGTTGATCATTTAGAGTTATTGTGAATTAAGAACTTCCAACAGTGAAGCATTATAAACATCCTCTCTGAAAAAAGAGAGAAGCATGAATGCGACACACACCCCCCATTTTGTAAGTATAATGTGTATAATGTAAATACTTTAATCAGTTTTATCGTAGCTTCTATTAGCAGTAAGAAGGTTGCCTCCGCTTTCTAAGAGAAGAGATTTTATCTCACATAGTTGTGGTTGAAGTCCTAGTTGTGTAATCTATTGAAAAGATGATTATATAATTTTCACCCAACACCTCCTAGGCTTCATTTTCACTCAGTTTCATGTCATTCTGAGGAGTCTTCATCAAGTTATGAGCATTTTGGTATGATTCATGCTTGCTGGTTTTTCATATCAGATTGTTAGAAGTTTTGATTTTGGCTTGTTTTTCATATTTGAGAAGCTTGAGAAGTTTGGAGAATCATATAATATCATTTGCAGTGGATTGGACAGCTATATATCTTTGTAACTTGTAGATTATACTCATTGTAAGGCTGAAATCAGTAGTACTGATTCAATTACTTTATATTTCTGCTCTTTACTTTGTAATTCCCAGTTGTAGTGGAAGGGACAGGCCTCACTGTCCATTTACTTTCAACATTTACACTTTTGTACTGCTCGCTGAACAAGCGGAAGGGGTTGGCAAGCCGCCCATGCTTTACTAGTGCTTTGTGATTCTTCATCATGTTGATCGGTTGAGCCATCAATATACACCTGTTGAATAAGTGGTCAAGTTGCATATGCATTGTACTTTTCCAGCAGTTTCAGATTTTGTTGGCATTTAAATTTGCACCTCTGGAATGCGTATTTGAAACAGACAGCTATGCACAGTAAAACTGCTCTTCAAATTAGGAGGGGAAGCTCCCTCTTGCTGATGGTGTTGAAAGAAAGTAAACTAAGAATTAAGTTGCCTATCTTTTTGATCAGCAAAACACAAATAACGGAAATTTG
Organism: Sequoia sempervirens; assembly: GCA_007258455.2. Classification (NCBI taxonomy): domain Eukaryota; kingdom Viridiplantae; phylum Streptophyta; class Pinopsida; order Cupressales; family Cupressaceae; genus Sequoia; species Sequoia sempervirens. The sequence continues at coordinate 24,574 of VDFB02021444.1, read as the reverse complement.
AGATGTTATACCAAGGCAAAGGAGGCTCATGATTTTATTACTCAAACTTCTAGAACAAAAGATACTTCTAACATGCCTGGAACAAGAAATTGCAGCTAAAGAGGCTTGCAATCTTGTTCTTACACAATAGGAACAACAATTACAATAACTCCTTGTTGGCTAAAAGAGACTCAACAATTTGCTATCATAAAACAATTGAACAACACTTGAATAACAAATAGAAGGCACAATAGGCTCAGCATTTTGTTATCACTAGCATGGTTAAAGAAAACTAATGAGCAAAGGCTCTTATTTATAGACAAGTAGAGGAGTAGGGAACCCTAAAATCTCCTTGCTTTCACAATCTAGGGCTTGCGCAGCAAGCAAACTTTATTTCTAAATCTAGAAAGAAGATAACATCTATCACCTAAGAAAGAAGAAAAAGCGGGAAATGCCAACTATTACATTTATCTTCTCTCTTCTCAAAGAATGGATAAGAATTCGTTCCAAGAATAGAAAGAAAGCAGGAAGAAAGCTGCTTTAAAGCTCGATCACATCCGCTAGGAAGTTAGAAATTGTGTTCTGGTTCGGTGCATCTATCCCATCAATAGCAAAGTTGCGTTTTTCCAAGATATCTTCTCCATTTGCAATTGATAGTAGGAAATCTTCGACCTCATTGGCTGCCTTTTCAAACTTTGTTGACATCATGGAAGTGTGACTTGGCAGAGTCTTATGTTTTTCTTTCATTCACTTCAGTACAATCCTCTTGTTGTACTTGCCTTTGTGCATTTCCCATATCCTCTCACATTCACCCTTTGGATAGTGACACTTTCAGGCCAAGGGGGAATGGAGAAACACTTCTCGATCATATCAGGCTTCAAACTGCAGATCAATCTGCCATCAACTGACTGAATCTCCCTTGTAGTCGGGTTGTAATGCTTGATGCAAGTGATTACAAACTCAAGACTCTGAATTGATATAGGAATAGATGCTACTGCGAGGAGTCCTGAGTGTCCCAAGTTTCTGATTGAAGTGTTGCTTGCGCTCTCCAAGGCATGTAGATCAAACATCGGCTTAATGTGATGTAGATCTGTCTCAGCTGTTTTGATGTAATCATGATAGAGAGCTGATTCAGTCTTGAAAACATTGGGAGTGTACTCCATTTCGAAAACCTTGAAGAATGACTGTAAACTCGCCTAGGTTCAGACAAGTTTTGAGCAACTCACTATTTTTAGAATGCTGATTTTTCTTCGTCTAACGGACAAATTTTTTGAATTTTTTTTTGAGATATGGGTTTTGCTCAGAATTTCATTACAAGACAACCTAGATCGTCCGTTTTTGAAAATTTTGATTTTAGACTAAAAAAGCAGCAAACTCTAATTTTTTCAATTTTTCATGAAAAAAGTTGGCACCTGGGTTTTGTTCAGAATATGATTAGAAATGGACCCAATTGATTAGATTTGCAAAACCCTGATGACTGATCGAAAAAGAAGCCAACCTTAGGATTTGAAATTTTCTTGAAAAAAGCTATGATATGGGTTTTCTTCAAAAGACTGATTTTAGAGGACCCAAATGATTGAAAACTAAATGCACTGAGGATTTCACTGACATGCAAATAAAAAGCAGCTGCTGTAAATTGATGAAGTTTCTTGAAAATTTCTTCAGAAGAATGGGATGATAAGACCTAGATGGCTGAAAATTGAAAATCTTGGCCTTCTTGAAAAAAATTTGATCTTTTGGATGAAAAAGCAAAGCCTTATGCTTGCTAGTCTGAAAAATTTGATGAATAACCAGCAAACTTGAGTTCTTGAATTATGAAAAACTCTTCAAACTTGCTGCTCCAACTCTCTCCTTGGCACGCCACCTGCAAAAATAATTAATTTTACATTTAAATGATGCATTAAATAGACATTAGGGTTTGAATTAGGTTTGCTTTCTTTTGCTTTTATTTTCAAAACCCTAAAAACCTCTGTTCATTGAACTTGGATGCCCATGCTTCATCTCACAAACTGAAACTTTGAAAATCTTGAAAATTCTACTAAGGCATGAGAAGTTGGGCGCCCTTCTTGGCTAGGGGCGCCCACTTCAAGCAGTGTTAGCCATTTTTTTTAATATTTTCAACTTTTCACAACTTTGACCCCCTACTTTGACGTTGATTTCCACCTTGCAGACTAATCTGATGAACGAACTGAATGATTCATCGCGGAGCCTGACCCGTTTTGAGAAGATTGTTCTAGAGGTGTCTCTGGCTAAAAACTTCATTTCGACCTTCGAATTCATGGGAGCCTATTTCCTCCAGGGGCGCCCATTTTGTCTAGAGTAAGCCATTTTTTATGATTTTCAATTTCTTCATCAACTCCTCTTCCACAGATGATCTTGTCGAATCTGGTGATCCGGGTATCGGATGGATTGATGGTTATGCCCATTGCGAAGCTGAGAAGATTTTAAGAGGGGTCTTCTGGAAGAAACTTCATCAAATAGTTGAGTTTGGGCCTTCAAAAGCTTGGGCGCCCCTGGCAAGCTGGGGCGCCCAAACTCACCAGAGTTTGAATATTTTTCTCTTTCTCATGTTTGCTTTTGAATTTCAATTCTTAGCTCTCATCAAACCCTCTGTTCAGCTTCTTGTATCTGGTAACTGCAAACTCCAATTGACGCTAAATATCTCGTTGGAGAGCTGGATCAACTATGAAGAAATCGTGTTAGAGCTACTTCTGCAAATTCATTTGTTTAGGCCCTTGAAAATTTGGGCGCCTCTTCTCTCTTGGGGTGCCCAAACCTTCCAAACTTAACCATTTTTCATCTGATTTTTATCTTCAAGTTCAAACCTCCATTCTGTACATTCCACTTTGATCTGAATCTGCTGGAGATTGGACAGTCGGATGCTCTAACGGAGACAGGCGTTGCTGAGATATTCCGAACCAATTTTTTTCAATTTTTTCAATAACAGATACAATGCAACACACATCCGTTAGGGTTAGCACTTAAACCAAAACGATGCGGAATTCAACTCTAACCAAGAATGCGCCGGATGACGACGAGCATATGGTCAGAGGATCTCAAAGCAATGCTGAATAAAAAACTCTAACCAAGAATGCGTCGGATGACAACGAGCATATAGTCAGAGGATCCCTATCTTCTATTATGCTGAAAGTAAACTCAACACCCAGAATGTGCTTTCAAACCCGGAGTGGGAATGGAGCTACCATAGGGCGGAGATGTGAGATATTACAATGCAAATCAAAGTAAATAGGCAGCAAGCTAGCCTCTTCCACTTATCCAGCGGATATTACAATGAAATAACAGAGAAGTAAGATTGTTGACTGTACTACTGTTCAGCTTACAATAATTAGAGATTTGCCTGCCAAATACATAGAATAAGAAAGTCTAACCATGCTGCAATATAGTATAATGTCTCCTCAATGATCACAAAGACTTTCAACCCAAACCCAACTCAAAAGATAGATTTTACGCAAGCTGATATGACAGAACAACAACTTAATATGCATAACCAGCAACCCTAGAATCCACTAAAATGCTCACAACTCACTCAATATGTGCCAGAATGACATGAGACTTGATGCAAACGTAAGCTAGGATGATGACAATGAAGACTAGACAAAGAAACAGCTGACAAATTGAAGTATTTTTTTTTCTAAACACTTGCCAGGAAAAACAGAATGGTGCAGCCTCAAGAAATGTTCTACCAACAAGATAAAATCCAAGACACCTCTAAAAAATCTGCAACTTGGCATAGAGGGGTGCCCAAGGCTAGCAAATGCATGGGTAAACTACCCAGAACCAAAATAAATTTTCCCAAAGACTTATGAGTATAAACTTCAATCTGCAATACAAAATCAGCAACTCCAGATTTTGATTAAAATGCAAGAAACTGAACTACAAATGCAAAACAACTTCTACAATGCAAAATCTCACTACAAATCTCACTCAACTACAATCTAACTCTCCACTAGTTGCTGTCTTTCAAGCAAGAAGTCGAGTCAAGGCTAGGAGGCATTCATTCCTCGAAGCAATCCAAATACCATTCCAGCAGCATAACTTTACTCAAGACATAAGATGATAAAATGAAGAGAGAAGGCCTTCTTTTATAGACTTAGTAGAGAATCTCTAGATGCTTCTAGAAAGTGCGCCCTTTTTCCAATTTGAATTTGACTTCATTTTCCCTCCAAGAGTGGCATCCCTTTTTTCATGAGGCAATATTTGACAATATTTGACCCCCTTTTTATTAAATCAAAGTTATCTCCTCAAAAGTTGGCGTCCCCTTTCTCCAAGCAATATTTTGACTTTAGGAATATTTAAAATATTTACTCGTGAGATGACCACCCTCAAAGTCCCCCTTTAAAAACAACTTGAAGTTGTAACACTAGGCCAAGGGGTCATAAGATGAAAATTAAACATTATTAATTTAAAATAACTTATCTCTCCAAAATGAGCACCTTAAAGCCAAAATCAAAATTACCAACTGAACTGCCAGAAGAGGAAAGCTTGCTAAGCTAATGCATACTAGACCACTGCTAAAAATAGAATTTACTAAAAATAGTAAATTCAGAAAGTTGCTCGGATCAAACTGAAAGTAATAACATTGCGAAGTTTTCTGAAAACCCAGAAAGAATCCGCAATCCGCAATCCCAAACTCCAAGATGCAAATCCCTGAATCTTCAAAAGAACCCACCAAGCAACCGAAAACCCTAATTTTGCCTCTGACTAGCCGACAGCACACCGGAGATAGGCTATCAATCACTGGAAAGTGTAGGGCTAAAAATGGGGACATTACAGTTGCAAAGCTAGCTGAATACTGAAGAGATTGAGCATATTCTCAAACCCTAACTGCTGAGTTAGGTGCTCCAAAAAGCTGGGCGCCCTTCTTCACCTGGGGCGCCCAAAGTTCTCATACTTAGTCAAATTTTGATAATCTTCATGTTTTTCATTCTAACTTCTGTGTGAATCCTTCCTGATCGGCCTCAAATCCCGGGCAACTGGATGATCTGTTGACTACACCGTCAAACTCGTTGCGGAGCTGGCAGAGAACTAAGCAACTTTGATTGGAGGCGCAAACCCTAATTTCAACTTTAGTGCCCTAAAAAGATGGGCGCCTATTCTCTCCTAGGACGCCCATGGCTGGCAGTGTTAGAAAATTTTCACAATTTTCACCTTCTCCGTTCTTCGTGCATTGCTCACCAACTCACCTTTTGTTGAACGCCTGAGTGTTGACTGACGCCGGGTAGCTAACTGACCTCCATTGATGACCTCGAAGCTCCTGATATGCTACTGAAAAAGCATAATAGACCCAGTATGGAAAAACTAATTATTTTGAGATTCTGACTGCACCAGCCTAATATGGAAGTATTTTGAGCCAATCAAAATCAATTTGAACCCTATCGGACTGACTTTCTATTTTTAGAAAGTTTTGCCAGTATCCATTTCCGAAGAAACCCAGAAAAACCCTGAAAAAGTTACTATTCTTAGAAAATTTCTAAAAATAGCAGTTTTCCTAAAAAGTAGGGATGAAAAACTGAGATCTGGGTTTTGTAGGTTAGGTCGCTCTTAGCAAACCTAGATCGTTAGATTTTGAAAATTTTGCATTTTAACCCCTCATGCAAGACATGCACACCCAAATTTTGACCTTTTTGACTGATTTAACAAGACTTTTACTCATTTCTTCAAAATGTCTAAGTGTAACAAAAATTTTAACTTTGGGGTACAACAGATTTATATGCTAACAATCCCCTTTCTACCGTATGCTCTCACCTTGCCCGCATTGGGATTTGGGTTGATCAGAAAGTGAAAGGGTTCCTTTCAGCTAGTTATTTGGTTTTGCTAACGCTAACGAGTGAAGTGTTGTGGCAAAATAATGAAAAAAATGTTTGGGATATTTCAGTGGTATCAGAACCCAAGTTCCTGCCATCCTGTGAAAAATTCAGTGATTCAGTTGTCAAATGAGTGACAGAGATATCAGATACTACATACAGAGAGAGATGACTACAGAGAAGTTTATATCAGAGTTGATACAGGAATTGATCACGCTTATGAGAGATCCTGACATTAAAGGGGCATACTCAAGGATTGTTGCAAACTCTAAATGTTTGGATGGGAAGGTTGCCTTGACATGTGATGGATGTGTGGTAGAGCCCAAAAACAATCCCTTGGACTTGCATGTGATTGGTAGTGATGAAGATAATTTTGGCGATAAGAACAAAACAATAGTCTTGAATCCTAATTTGAATTCATCCAATGAAGGTCTTGAGACTAATGACTTCACAGAAGATGATGGTAGAACTATTGTGTGGGATGAGTTCACTAAAGAAGAGCAAGATGAAGGAAATACTAGTGGTTTCTTTGAACCAGCTTATGATCATTACTATAGTGATGTTGGTGGTGATTCCGATGTGTTTGTACCTCTTCTTGCTGAAGACTTGGTGATGGATAATTTCCCTCTTGTTGCTATCCAAACTTCCCAAGAGTTTTCACATGAAGAGTTCATGACAAGTAACAAAGAAGACTTCTTTGGTATGCATGGGACTGCTAATGATGAAATCAGTAACATACCTACTCATGTGTAATGTCCCCTTCTTAGCAGTGATCAATGCTGTTGACCGTTAGCCTATCCTGGAGGCCTATAGGCTACTCAGAAGCAAAAATTAGGGTTTCCTATTTTCTAAGGGGTTGTTTCTTTGAGTTTGGAGTTTGCTTTGCGGATTCTTTCTGGGTTTTCAGAGAGCTTCGCAGTGGTATGGCATGCATGGTGTTTTGAGCAACTTTCTGAATTTACTATTTTTAGTAAATTCTATTTCTGGCAGTGGTCCTGTTGGCTTCAGCATAGTTGGCTCCTCTCTTCAGTCAATTCAGTTGGTTATGTTGAGTTTGGCTTTTTGGCTCAAATTTTGGAGAGATAAGGTATTTTAATTAATAATGTTATAATTTCACTTTATGACCCTTGGCCTAGTGATATAACATAAAGTTGTGTTTAAAAAAGGGGTCTTCATGGGTGGACGCTTCATCAGGAGGTGGGTTTAATATTTCCTAAGGTTGAAAATATGACTTAAAAAGTGGACGCCAACTTTGAGAAAAAAGCGTTGTTTTATTTAATTAGATATTACACTTCATGAAATCGGACGCCAACTTGAAGAGGAAATATAATCAACTTGAAATTTGAATTTGTTTGACTCCTGGAGATTGGGCACACTTTCTAGAGGCTTCTAGAAGTTATTCTCAAAAGCTATATAAGGAGAGGTTGGTTCTTCATTTAGATTATCTCTTGTCTACACTAATGTTATGTTGCCGAAATGGTGAGTAAATAGCTTCGAGGAAAGCATACCTCCTAGCATTGGCTTAGTTTCTTGCTTGGAAGATAGCAACTAGCTAAGATAAGGCTGTTCTTAATCCTTGTGAGTAGATTGAGCTTATTGTCATGGAGTTTCTAGTAGTTTTAGATTATTTTTGAGTTGTTGGTTGGGTTGTAGCTGAAAGTTGTTTTTACTTAGAAGTCTTTGGGTAAATTTTATTTGGTTGTGGGTATTGGATGTATGTGTTTTGCAGAATTGGGAGACCCTTCTTGCCAAGTATCAGATTTTAATATCAAGTGTTTGATTTTATAGCACAAAATCGCCCTTCCTTGAGGGCTGTACCATTTTGGAGAGCATTGGAATTCATGCAAATAAAATATAAGTCTTTTGGGAGTGGTTTCAGTGTTGTTACTTGGGCGCCTTCATCTTTGGGAGCTTATGCATCTTATTTCATGTCATTTGAGTGAGTATGGAGTGAATTATAAGCGTTTTAGTGAAGTTTCGGGTTGCTGATCTGTGCATTTTCAGTCAATGTTCAGTCATATTAGATTGTTAGAGTTTGTCCTTTGAGCTAGGTTTGAGTCTAGGAAGTCTTATTGAGCATTGGAGAGTTATTGTACATTATTGCAGCATTGATAGACTCCTAATCTTGTGTTCTTGGCAGGCATTCTACCTCATTGTAAGTTGAACAGTAGTACTGTCAGCATTCTTATTTTCTTGCTAAGCACTTTGTATTTCCCATGATTTTGGAAGAGACTGGTCGTGATTCAATCTTTCATTTCTGCATTTACTTTCTTGTATTGCCCGTTGAAAAGTGGAAGAGGCCGACATGCCACCTAGTTACTTTCTGTAATGCATTATAACATTATGTTGCTGATTGGCTGAGCCGTCACCTAGTTCACGGATCCTCTGACCATATGCTCACCCCTCCTCCCACATCGGATCTTAGAGCGCATTCTTGGTTAGAGTTACTTTCAGTTCAGCTATCTCATAGGGACCCTCTGACCATATGCTCGCCCCTCCTCCCTCTTCGGGTCTTAGGGTGCATTCTTGGTTAGAGTTACTTTTCGCATCGTTTTGGTTTTGGAGCTAACCTTAACGGGTGCGTGTTGCATTGTAACTATTATCAAAAAACAAAAAAATTTGGTCCAGCTCATTACATCATGATAGGTTCATTAAAGATAAGAATGATAGAGTTTTCCAAAGAACTAGCATTGAAGATTCTTTACTTCATTGCAGAGATGGTGTCAAGGGTGGTTTTGGGTTTGATCTTCAAACCAAGCCTTTCAAATGAGATACTTATGAAGATATCAACTTAAGTGAGTTAGGAGGTGATTTATTCAAAGAGCCAACACTCCAAGAGGAGTACGATGAGCACTTTTTTGTTGATCATTACAATCAGCCCTTTAGCATTTGGGATCCGGGTGTGATGGCACCAAGGTATGACAAAGAATTTGTATGGGATGAATCTCCCTTCGATCCTGATGAAGCTCAAAATTCAGATTGTATTGCAAGCTATGAGGTGGCCATTGGAGGAGAAGGTGTCTTTGATGAAGAAGCTTGCTTGGAAAAGCTCCATAATGAACCCTTTGAAGTGGTTGCAGCCACTAAGGAGGAGTATGTTGCTACCGAAACTTTCAGAATAGTGATCAATAATGATTCATTGATCGAGTTGGGGGCTGCCATAACCTTTGATCAAAGAGACAGTGAGGAGGAAGAAGACCTAGAAGATCATATGGCTCTTGAGGATAAAAGGTTTAAAGAGGTTCTCAAACACAAATTTGAATTACCTATTCAAGAAGCTGATTGCAAGCAAAGGGTTGAAGAAATTGTAAAGTATGATCCTTCTCATATTATTGAGCATTCTCAGCTAGTTGGTGGTGAAAGACAAGAATATTGGAGTAGCTATGAGAGCAGCAAAGACAAGAAACAAAGTTCTGATTTTTTCTTGCAGCCTATCAGCAGTTCTCCATCTTTGCTTTTTTATGAGTGGGAAGGTCAATTCAAAATGTTCGTTGAAAATGAAGTGCAAGCTCTATCTAGATTTGACCAAACACAAAGTTTGATAGAAGAACTCTATTGGAAGGCTCAAATTGATGAGAGATAGAAAGGGGTTAAGGGTGAAGTTGCTCTCCCTAATTTGCAACTTATCAAAGACTCCTTGGAGGCATTGAAATCAGCGTACATACACTTGATTGAAGATCGAGATTATGCCTTCAAAATTGCAAAGAAGACCATTTGTGTTTTACAAGAAAAGGAGAGAAAGGTTGATGAGCTTACTCTTGAGCTTGAATCAACAAAGGACATGTTAGAAAATACTCAGTTGGCTCTAACGAAGGTAGAAGATTAGATGTTGCTACAATAATCCGTCTTAGGGTTTCTCCTGTCGTTGGTTTTTATTGCCATTGGGACTATCTTTTTAGATCATTGGAGAGTATGTGGAGAGCAAAGAGTTGTAGGCGCATGTTTAGAAGGGTATCCAATGAAGTATCAAGTGCGGATTATTGATCAGAGTGTGAGGAATGTTTCAAATTGACAAATATACATTATAAACATCATTTTCAGATTCATGTCTCCATTTGTATGTATTCAAACTCAAGATGAAGTTGAAATTGATGTATGTTGATGCTTTAACCAACATATCAAATGCAATTTGTCTTCTTTCCTTTGTTGTTTTCTTCTCATTCACTTTGACTTTGTGGCCGTGGAATAGGCACTAATATCTTGTATGTATCTAGTCACACATATCATAAACATGAAACCATAAAATTATTTTCATTCTAATTATAGTTTGTGAGTTCATAATTTTACTGCTTGCACAAAGTAAAGAGAACTATTTTCAGTGAATTATGGAACTTACCCTATCTTAGAAAAATGTCCAAGATGCCTTATCAGCTATATAGGGGTTAAAGATAGCTAGTATGTTTTGTCTAGTGACAAATTATTGGGGCAAACCAAACAGGTTGGGTTTGGCTATCATTTATTGTCATTGTTTATGTTAAATGATTTAGTACCTATTTAGGTATACCCCTACGAATACCCTCTTGAGTTTAAGCTAAGCTCAAAGTGCAGAAGATATAACCCACTCTTGTTGAGTTAGATTAGAATCCTCCACCATTCTGTTGATGAACTATTTTATCCATAAGATAACAAACCTGGCCTTATGAGTAGGGTTTGTTCTAGGAAGTGGAGTAGTGATTTTGAGACCTAACGCAAGTGATCTTTTGTGGATAAAAACTCATAGGAGATTGTGATCAATGGACAAAAACTCAATGATTTCTTGAATCAAAGGATGAAAACCCTTTGGTTCTTGAGGGCATTCTCACTTAGGGAGTGCATTAGAGCTTCAAGGAGCTATAGGGAAGTTCAACTGTTCATTTGAGCATTGTTTGTTGCATAATTTTATTTGTTGTTGTTGCTGTTGGAGTGACTATCATAATAGTCCTATTCACTATAGAAATCAGATCTCAATCAATATATTTTGTTTCTTGAGTTTGATTTATGTTGTATAAGTTTATGTGTTGAATAGCTAGTTATTCATGCTATCGAGTATAATAAATCATTGTTGTTTGCATCTAGTTGTTGAAGATTGTTTTTTATATTACAAATCTGTTGTTTTCATTGAGAAATTTGGGAAGGGACATTACATATGGTCATAATGCATACTACCTCAGGAGCTTGGCCAAAGAGTTGGTGAAGCGATTTGTTTATGATACTATGGATCACTAGAGCTGTTGTAACTATTGGTCCTTCCCTATACATAGTGTGTCATTGTTTTGTGTTGTGTCTTGTCTAGTATATATTGTGTGTGTGTGTTTGTGCAGTCATGATACTTGTTGGTCATGATGTGGTGTGATTGTTTTGGTTCCCTCTTTGTGTGTCCCTTTTGTGATTTGCTATGGAATATTTGGATTCTTGTTGTTCTTGCAATAGACACATGTCCCCTACTAGAGCCAATGTCGGCACCTCAGTTTAATGTGTCTTATTTCTCAATGTTTGCTCTCATTTGTGTATTTGACACTATTGACCTATCCTGAAGATTCAATCTAAGAAATCTCTAATTGGGTCCCCTATATTAAGTGTTGCCCAAGGGTATTAATACACTATGTTATTGTTGTCACTAATAGTGTGCACCCTTGCTGAGTGTAAAGCTCAACTACTTTTTGAAACATGGCATGATCTCCCTGAGTGTAGACTTAGATGATGAAGATCAACCTCGAGAGAGGGTTGGTTCCATTAGTACTCACCTATTCTAACCTATATTAATGTTGTTACCGAGGAAAAGTGATAAAAGATGGCATGAAATGAATCTAACTATGAGGGTGATGCACCAAAATGTTTGTTCAGACTTCTCAGACTTCTGATTGTTGTTTTTCTCACACAAGTAACCAATAACATAGTTGTTTATGCACAACTTTAGTGTTTGATATATCTATGTATTAGTATTTTATTGAAAGGTCTATGTTTTGGCAGTTTTAGAAGGAAGGAAATCTGGTGCTGTTCACAACAAACATCTGTTTGTACAACAGTGACACAAATAATAACCTACACAAATATGTTTTTTTCTGTTTGAAAGTGCTAGAAATAATACATTCATCTAAGGATTTGCATATGAAAATCATAGAAAATGACATCAACTACCTCATATACACAACAGGAACAAATTTTTTTGAAGGCCAAAATGCTCAATTTTATTGATAAAAGGTGTTTGCAGCCATACATGGTCTGAAATATATCTTGCTTTGATTTGAAAATGCTTTGAAATGGAGTATTACAATGTTTATTTTCAGTACCAAGACTGAAAATCTGAGTTACAATGTACAAAATGACTAGAAAGAAACTTCTCCAAGTTTATAGTCTTTGCCAAATGTGTAAGAACTGAATTTTTGAGTTACAATACTGTCCTTTTATGCTTGTAGAGCCAAAAAAGAAGAAAGAACTAATTGAAAAAGTTATCGTAAGGGTCCTATATCTCATCTCAAGCATAGGAGAGCATATAGGGATTAAATTTGACTAAGTTACAAGGCTTAAAAATAGGCCAACCTACTTTGCACGCCCAATAGGTTCTTGCTTGACTTGGTCTTTTGGAAGTTGGTTGGTTGACCCCTTCAAGCTCCTTGAATTTTGCTCGAGCTGGAGATGAGGCCCCTAGATCTTTGGAAGGTGTTTGAACTGCTCCTAGATGCTTGCAAACTACCCTTAAGAAGCTACACCTGCTGTCTTTTTCATCTTTTTCGCCTTAACTACCCCATAATCCCCTCCTAGATACTTGCATGATGTCTTTGAAGTCTATAAAGACCACCAAACTGCCCAACTGCTCTTTACATGATGATAGGGCATGTGATAAAGTGAATTGAAAATGATAAAATGCCCTAAGAGGTCATAGCTCTTAAGGTCTTGGTGCTTGATGTCCTCGACTATCTCAACATAAGCCTGCCACCTTCATGGAAATAACAGAGCTCTGCCCCCAGTGCCTTTTGATGGCTCCTTACAGCGTGGATTGTCATGGAATAATGGGTCTGCAGGTATAGAATCTTCAAAATTCATGATGTCTTAATCTACCCTGTCATGACCCCGATATTGTAATGCATTAAAATGCAAATAAATGAATAAAATAAATATTAAAATTATAAAAAGGAAATATTAACAATTTCATATTATTATAATTATAATTATAATTATCAAAATATAAATATAAATATTAACTTCTTAAATACTATTATTGTAAATATTGAAGTGTACATATATATTAAAACTAATTAATTCATAAACATAATAAACAGATAATATATTAATATAAAGTATAAACCTAGATATTGGGGTCCTTAAAGTAGTGATTATATAAAAGGACAGTGATTACAAAGGCAGCAATAGTTAATGAAGGGTCCTTTTAATAGTCATCTCTTTTCAAAGAGATGTATCGCTTCACCTTAACATATAGATTTGCAAGAGGATATAAGGAAGGAAAGGCATTGAATAAGGGGAGGATTTTTGGGAATAATTTAACAGAGTAAGAGACTAAAAGTGAAGAGCCATTCTGGCATATTCAAAAAGGAAGTGTGTAATAAAATGAAAAGAGATATGAGCAGATTTATAAAAGAAAATTAAATATATACATAGTGACCAAGTTGAAGGAAGATATTGAAAAAGGATTGGATCAGACTATGAAAAGAGAAGGATAGAAATAGAGGTATTTTTTGAAGGTGGCAGCAGATACATCAATTTGATATCTTGGTCTATGAAAGAAGAAATATATGGGAAGAAGAGGAGAAGCGGATCAACCAGCAAACACTCAGTGGGAATGGAAAAGGATTGAAAGATGAGGGAATTGAGATTCTCACTAGGTAGGCCACCCCATATGAATGGCATACGCCACATGAGGCCAAGGAGGATGGTATATCCCCCCTTGGACCTAGAGGGGCTAAGTCTCTCACCCCATATGAATGGAATGCGCCACATGAACAAGGAGGACTACGTTTCCTATGATGGAGAACCAATGTGTTCTATAATGAAAGACTAAGTGTCCTATAATGGAGAACCAATGTGTTCTATAATGGAAGACCATGTGTCCTATAATTGAGGACCAATGTGTCCTATAAGGTCAAATCATAGAGAGAGGGAAATGATTGACAAGATGAGGAATAACAGAAAGGGGACACCTCCTAGATAGAGGCCAAGACATCCGCTCTTGGGCCTAGGGTGGAGGGTCCTAGGCACCCCATCAAGTTACGTTCTTCATACTCTCCTATGGTTGAGCCCTCCAAGGATATTAAATGCTTTGTGATTGGATTAGTAATTTGGCCTTGAGTTTTCTAATATTTAATTATGATGATCAGCAAATTAGTATTATTGTGGAAAATGGTTGTAATATGCTAATTAGTGTGATTGTGGTAAATGATTCTAACCTGTGTGTAGGGCTTCAATCAAGCGAAAGGTATTCTCTAACTCATTTGTTATTTGGAAATTAAGGATTTAGGGAAAATTTAGGACATTCCCAATTAGGGAACATTCAAGTGGTATCAAAGCATGTTGTTGCCAGCCTGTGTACAAACCAAACTCTAATTAGAATTAACTATTCAAGCCTTCTTCTTAAGTAGGCCACTAATGCATCTCCATATGCATGTTCCTTTCGTGTGTATACTTTGTAACCTACATGTATTTATGTGACTATGTGTATACCTTGCATATACTTTGTGAATTTGAGTGTATATTGTGTACTCATGTGTATACTGGGTGACCTTAGGATGGTGGATGGACCCGCAGTGTAGTATGGGATACACTGACTGCCCTTCCCAGTTAGATTGTATACTTGGCCTTGTGGGGTTGAGGATGAACCCGCGGTGTAGTATGGGATGCATTGAATCCTCTTCCCATTTGTCCAATGGTGTAAAAGACTAGGAAGAAAGGATAGGACGCATGGTGTAGCGTGCAATGCACTGATATTCTTTCTATCTAGGATGCATTATGGACATGTTGTTGAGTCTTTTTCATTGATGTCAAGGTGTTTGAGCTACTTGCCTGTGTGTTTGAGTTTGAGCTACTCACTTGTGTGCTTGAGCTACTCGTTTTCCTGGTTGAGCTACTTGCCTATGTATTTGAGCTATTCGCCTATGTGCTTGAGCTGGTTGCTTGCTTTCTTGAACTACTTGTTTGCTTGGTTGAGCTACTTGCTTACTTGGTTGAGCTATTTGGTTGTATGCTTTAATTTCTGATTCATGTGGTTTTAATTTATAAAGTTTTGAAATATTGATTCATCCCCCACCCCTCTTAGTATTTCTTGTGTGCTCTTCACATGTGTTAGTTAGCCATTGTGTATATGATGAATATTAGAGCTAGTTGTTGTGTATTTGTATTGCTATCAAAGGTAGTCATGAAGAGTGGTAACTCCTTCAAGAAATGAATACGAGGGATGAATTAATTCATTGGCATTCAATAAGCAAGCATCACATGGTCTGGAAGTTCCAATTCCTATCAAAGGATCACTACTGAAGTTAATATCATCACAAAGGGGAGCGATATTTACAAATCTTAGTTATAAATATTATAATTATGAAAAGGAAATATTAGCAATTTTATATTATTATAATTATAATTATCGTAAGATAACATTATAATTATAATTATAAAAATATAAATATAAATATTAACATCTTAAATATTATTATTGTAAACATTGAACTATGCATATATATTAAAACTAATCAATTCATAAACATAATAAACAGATAATATATTAATATAAAATATAAACCTAGGGTCCTTAAAGCAGCGATTATATAAAGGGACGGTGATTACAAAGGTAGCAATAGTTAATGAAGGGTCCTTTTAATAGACGTCTCTTTTTAGAGAGATGTATTGCTTCACCTTAACATACAAATTTGCAAGAGGATATAAAGAAGGAAAGGCATCGAATAAGGGGAGGATTTTTAGGAATAATAATAGAGGAAGAGAGCAGCAATGAAGAGCCATTCTAACATATTCAAAAAGGAAATGTGTAATAAAATGAAAAGAGATATGAGCAGATTTATAAAAGAAAAATTGATATACATAGTGACCAAGTTGAAGGAAGATATTGAGAAAGGCTTGGATCAGACTATGAAAAGAGAAGGATAGAAATAGAGGTATTTTCTATAGGTGGCAGCAGATACATCAATTTGATATCTTAGTAAATGGAAGAAGAAATAAATGGGAAGAAAGAAGGCTCAAAGAGAGATAAGTGAAGATAAATTTTAAAGGGAAGTAAGTTGAATATGTATATATCTAAAGATATAAATTCATATAAAGTGATTACTAGAATAAGCAATAATGATGCTTGCAGCAATTATTAATCCTTATTAGTAATTATTCCGTTGAAACTAACCTGTTGTTCCTCTTTAAGCAATACCTTTTGAATATTGAGAATAGATCGAATTGGGAAGAAGAGGAGAAGCAGATCAACCAGCAAACACTCAGTAGGAATGGAAAGGATTGAAAGATGAGGGAATTGGGATCCTCACTAGGTAGGCCACCCAATATGAATGGCATGCACCACATGGGGCCACCTCATATGAATGGCATGCGCCACATGAGGCTAAGGAGGATGGTATATCTGTCCTTCGACCTAGAGGGTCTAAATCTCTCACCCCATATGAATGGCATGCCCCACATGGGGCCACCTCATATGAATGGCATGCGCCACATGAGGCCAAGGAGGACAAAGTGTCCTAAAATGGAGAACCAAGTGTCCGATAATGGAGAACCAATGTGTTCTATAATGGAGGACCAAGTTCCTATGATGGAGGACCAATGTGTCCTATAAAGGAGAACCAATGTGTTCTATATGGTCAAATCATAGAGAGAGGGAAATGATTGACAAGATGAGGGATAATAGAAATGGGACACCTCCTAGGTAGAGGCCAAGACATCCACTCTTGGGCCTAGGGTAGAAAGGGTCCTAGGCACCCCATCGAGTTGTGTTCTCCCATACTCTCCTATGGTTGAGCCCTCCAAGGATATTAAATGCTTTGTGATTGGATTAGTAATTTGGCTTTGAGTTTTCTAATATTTAATTATGATGATCAGCTTAGTATTATTGTGGAAAATGGTTGTAATCTGCTAATTAGTGTGATTGTGATAAATGATTCTAATTTGTGTGTAGAGCTTCAGTCAGGCGAAAGGTATTCTCTAACTCATTTGTTATTTGGAAATTAAGGATTTAGGGAAAATTTAGGACATTCCAAATTAGGGGACATTACATACCCTTAGGCCCTTGTTGACACACCATCTTTTCTTGTGGACTGTCATCCATCATACCTAGCACTGTTTCTTAGTTTCCCTCAAAACCCTTCTCTTCTCTTGACCTCTCAGTCCCCATGTTCTTGTGCGCTTCTATATAACCATAATTCTGATTTTCATCCCTCTTCATAGTCTAAAAATGTTGGCACTAAACCTACCATCATGGTAGATAAGACTCTCCTTCCACATTTTGCGTAAACTTGTAAGTAACCATCCTCACATCCAACTTTACTCATGGCCTCTGCAACTCTCATTATTTGTTTCCAGCACCTACTGCTGTCACATTTTTTTTTATTGATCATTTCATCAGAGTATATAATTGTGAGATCCTTTTCTCTGTAGTCAAAAGGCCACTGGCCATAATTTTATAAAGCTTTGATAAAATTTGAGTTTCTTCTAATAAGTACCCTAAACAAGTTCACAACATTAACCACATTTACTTTTCAAGTAGCCATGTTAGAAAATTATAAAGTTATTGGCATCAGACATGCAATTGTTCTCACACATTTTTCAAGAATTCTCATGGCTGTATTAGGCCTGCAACCTTATCCACTTTTTCCAAGCTGCAAAGAGCAGTTATGAGTTTGCTGTATGTAATAATATTAGAAGTAAACTCTATCTCTGGTCTGTCATTGGGATGTTACATGTTGTCTTCATATCCTCATATTGGCTTGTTTTGCATGATGGTTGTCCTTCCAATCTTTAGGCTGTCACTTTCAAATCTGCTCTCTTTTAGTGACTGCTCAGCATAGAGCACTCATTTTGCATATTGCATTGATGGTACTGCCTTATATCCTTTTTAACTCTGTCTACTTGCTGTCACATATCCATTTGCATTATCATTGTCTTCTTCACAAATTGTGATATCTGCCCTTATAACTGTGATATCTGCCTGCTGATCTGAGAATCACTGTCATTAACTTGTGAAAGCCCTTGCTAGGTATTTTTGCACAACAAGACTCTTTGTAGGTTCCTAGGTCACTGTCATGCAGGGTTAACAATTATCATGCTCCTTGTATATAGTTTGTCATGCATGGACCGTTCATCATGCTTATAACTCCACATTGCTCTTTCCATTGTTGTTAAATTCCTATCGTTTTCATTGTCTCAAAACAACAGATTGTGCAGCCAACTGTGGAAAATATGTCATGCCCTAATTTATCATTAGTGTCATGCTTTGATTGAGTTTTGTTGTATCACCTGTGTTCACCTCCTTTACAAACAATACTATATGGCAGGAGAATAGCTTCAACAAATGATCCCACAGAACTATTATGTGATGCATCAAGAACAAGCTTTTTAGAAATAGGTTATTTATGTGTCACCATCAATATGCTAAATACTTGCCCCTGTTGTATTTCTTGCGTTTTGATACAAATAGGATTGTAAGAAAACAAACAGCAGGGCATCGAGGTATAGTGAAATTAACTGCCTTCTAAATTTTGGGTAATAGTAACATTTCTATGCATGTGTTTGTATACTGTGCCTTCTATACAATCATGCACTTTAGACTGCCTTATGACCGGGCTGTGCATTGTAAGACTATTTTTCTAGCAGTAGACTCGTCATATATATTACCTCCAAACTCTGGTTCTTCACAGTTTGCTTATTATATCTTTGAGATATCTCTGCCCTTCAAGGCTTTGCAACCTTCTCTTTGTCTTGTAACCTATCATTTCCCTATCAAAACTGTCCTCATATGCATGTGCAACTTACAGGCTGCTGCTCCTTGTCTTTGGGCCACTGCAGAGCCTAGTGATGACTGTCCTTGATTTGATATTGTCATGGTTATAGTGTTCTATCCTTTAAAAGAGCTCACTGCCCCTCTCACCAACTCACTGTTCACTGCCCTTTTGACTGTCCTTTGCAACTTTGTCTTTTATCACAGTGTTCTTGTGTCTTGGACTGCACCATCTATGTTCATTTTGCTTTGATGCTCTGCTCATTACAATGTCCACATTCCTCTCTAAACCTCCCAAATTCTAACCTTTCTTATGCAAATGTGAATGGTCTTTATGATAAGTTAATGACAGCACTCTCCTCCATGCTTATATTGCATTTTTGACTGTACTTATGGAGACTTTTCTTTGTGTGATTCTGAAAAAAGATCTCTATCCTTTCTTCTCCGTCTCTTGTCGAAATCACTATAACTTTGTCCATGATGTATGCAGCTAGCCTCCTGACTGTCTTGTGGTTTGTGAACTGTCATAGTCATTTAATTTTAACTGTCAAACTTTGCTCTTTTAATTGTCACTGTCTTTCTCTCTCCTATGACTTGGCATAAGGTCTTCACTTTCAAACTCCGCCCTATCTTCTGTAGACTGTTATCTTAACTGATTGTGATGCAGAAAGCTTGAGGGATATATCTTGTAAATCCTTGAATGAATCAGCCTATGATTCTCATTCTGCACTTCCAGTTGGATCATTCTGCCACTGTAGGTGTCCCATCCTGTATTGTGAACTCTTAGCAAATATATTTTTCCATGTTCCATTTTGTCTGCATTCAAACCAGAGATTCTTATCTGCTACAAGTCTGTATAAAGCATATGAAATAGCCTTGTCAATATGGGATCAATCAATAAGCAAACATTCCATAGCTAGGGCAAATGACAGTCCATTTTTTGGAAGGACAAAATTCTTGATAGTGTCTTGTGGAGAATTGGAACTGTTCACGATTGACAAAAATATTTCCTTTGTGTTTGGGGTATTCTAAAATGCACGAGTTTCTCTCTTCAATGTATGCTAGATGATGAAGTTGGGAGCTGATTGAGACACAAAATGCGGAAGCCTCATCTGAGATTGTCGATTTCCCTTCCAATAAACTTTGTGCTTAGTTAGTTTTGTCCATAGCTGTAATTGTGTAAATAACCATAAGAGCAATCTTTTCCCTTAGCTAAGTGGTCACTACAGGTATGATAGTGATGGAGTCTACCAATGGATTCATCACATGGACCAATAGGAGAAGAGGAAACACGCATATTGGCTTCAACCCGCCTTGATAAGGCTAATCCTTTTGGTCTTTGGGCTGTATGCCCTTTGTTTGTTGTGTTCTGCCCCGTGGGCTATTGTACTGATTGTTTGTTGTTTTATTGCAGCTTTTCTGCTGCTTGCTCATTGTTGTTGCCTCATGTTGCTGGTTGGGCTTCATTGTTCTTATCTTCACATGTTGCAAAAAAGGGGTAGGGCCCTTTCAAAAACCCTACCTTTACCTTCATAAAAAAATTAAGAAAATGGATACAATATTGATTGTTGAGAAGTGGATCAACCAAAGAAACTGTCCTGAATCAATAGTGATGGATACCACTGTTATCACTGGCCTGTCATTCTGTCAATCATCCCAAAGAATAATGTCCAACTGTCAGATTCCATGATCAAGATTGCTTCTGGCTGTAACTGTGTTTGTTTTTAGCATCAACATTTCTGATCACACTCCATGATCCATTATTAGAAAGAGGAGAGTAAAATGAAATAGATTGTAGACCTATGCTGAATAGATGATGAGTGTTAGAGAGAGAGAGAGAGAGTTAAGGTAGAAAGAGAGGGTAAGGAATAGATGATGAGTGTTAGAGAGAGAGAGAGAGAGAGAGAGAGAGAGTTAAAAGACTGAAAGCTTGTAAAGGTGAAAGTGAGAAAAAGAATTAAAAAAATGTCTTGAAATATTATTAGAATTTTGAAACAAGTCAAATTCTGATTTTGAAACAATGTTATTAACCCAGTCAAAATTCCATGAGCTTATTGTCTAATATGCTATACACAAGTTTGTCAAATATCTAGGGTACTTGAGATTCAAAATTCAGGAATAGAACAAAAACATGTTTGACAATATTTTTGAGCAGACTAGAGAGGATTGGGTCTGTAAAGGGGATGCCAACATGTTCTAAATTTGTATATCTATGCTGAATTGGAATCATTTCAACGTCCATGAATAAATAGTTGTTAACAATGGACAAATCCTCAAGAACATAGTTCACAATCTCGGACTCAAAGAGTACTAAAAAAAAACTGACTCAGAGAGTACTTGGCAAAACTCGGCACCTTAAAAAACACTTAAAGTGCAGAATCTAATGATTCTGATTCTGCACTTCCAGTTGGATCATTCTGCCTCTGATTCTGATTCTGCACTTCCAGTTGGATCTTAAATTGTGATCACTATGTCTTGGCTAGTTGAAATATTTCTTTCTTTTGGTTTGAATCAGCCTTGATCAATCGATTCCTTAAATTCGAAATTCTCTAAGATTCTTTCATAGATGCTTAACCTGAAGATGACTTCTTACTTTGTTCTTTAGCCTTGAATCTGGTCAAAACGATAGATTTCTTTCCGTCACAAATAACTGGAATTTAATATAACTGAAGAGTTCTTTCAATTCTGTCTTAAGACACTTTCTCTTCTTTGTAAGTCTGAAATATGCTTCAACTTGTGAATTATAAAAGAAAGAATAAGAGTTGAGTCCTTGATAACATAAACTCTAAGGGTTAATAATTTAAATGCCGAGTAAGGGTGAGAGTGTTGACAGCATGAGAAACATGCTCATTATTGATAAAATCCTTGGCCAAGGTTATGATGCTTAGATTAAGCATTTGTCAGTCATCAAGAACCAGATATACCCTTGGTCAGAATGGTCTTTCTAGTTAGGAGATCCTATAGTGAGAGATCGACCAGGGTAGTATAGGTTCTTGACACCAGACTCAGATGGCATGATGATATCTTGTGAAAACCTTTATAGACTACCCTCGTGAAGGGTTGGCTTTCTTCAGTTGAAGAAACACAGGAAACCAGCAGGTCTTTGGTTGAGCGGAAAATCCCTTGATGATATTTTTTTTTCCCTTGAAGACAGAGTCTTGTTCAAGCATTCCAGCAGGAAGCCTTCAGATTGTCTCTCATATAACTCTCTCTCTCTCTATTTCAGTTATATTTACTTTATAAAGTTTATTTCATTGCTCTAATAAATGCGCTATTTATTTCAAAAGTAATGGAAAAGTTAGTTCGTAATCAACTGTGGTTTTAAATTATTTAAACTATTAATTGTTTCTTTTCAGCTGAAATTGAAAAACTAAAAGTTTGTTGATGAATGTTAAAGTAGTTATTGTTCAAATTGTTTATCTTTGTTGTTCGTTATTGCAAAGGAAACTTTCATAAGCAAAACTAGTTAGTTACACTTCAGCTGAATTTGGTAGTTAGTTACCATTCTTAAATTGTAGAATAGTTAGAATGTTATAATGAGTTTGGTGGGGACTTGGGGGAAACATCCCTAGCAGCGTGTGGGAGTTTGGGGGCAATGCCCCTCATGGGGGTCTTGGGGCAACGCCCCGAGTGGGGTCGAGGGGAAATGCCCCTTGTGGGGGTTTGGGGGCAATGCTCTCAATGGGGTCGAGGAGCAGTGCCCCAAATTAAGGCCATTAAGACCTTTGAAACCACACAAAACTTCATCCTGCACACCATTTTCACAATTTTCTCAATTGAGGAAGTGTGAGGGGCATTCATACATTTATAGGGAAAAATTGTGAATTTTTTGACCATTTTTTCCACATTTTTTCTTTGTTTTTTTGTATTTTGCTTTTTCTACGCATCTGACGAGTATTTTTGTCAAAATCGCTGAGTTTTTGGCGAGTACTTGCCAAAAAATTGATGAGTTTCATTGGCGAGTTAACTCACGAGTTGCTCAGCCAAGTTCAAATGTGGCAAGTACTCGTTAACTCAGAGAGTACTTGCTGAGTTTTCCAACAATGCTCAAGAGATAACAAACCAATAACAGACTATTTCAGGTCAGCCTTGACCACTGACAACAACTAGCATGAATCAATTCAAGCCTAGGAATTCCTACTCGAACAAATCCCTAATATCATTTCAAAGGAAGAAAATAGTTCTTGAAAGTGTTATCACGGAATCTAGCAGTGCTCGTTCCACGGTTAACCCCCCTACGAAACTTGTCCGTTTCCTAGGATTCGTGAAGTTCAAGTACGCATAACGAAGTGATTTTCAAGGCACCTCGAAATGCGTTCCTAAGTCTCGAATAGTCAATTCGATCATTCCCCCATGTTCGCCCCGCGAAGACCTTCGAAACGAGATCCTTCGCGAAGTTTCACTGTTCGTACTTAGTGAATTACGAAAAATGCAGTGGCACTGAAAAAGTGCGCTCCTGCCCTGAAGCCAAATTTGGCTAAGTAAGAAAAGTGCAAGGGCGCTAAAATTTAGCGCCCCTGCATGCAGTGAAATTTCTAAAAAGTGCAATAGCGCTAAATTTTAGCGCCATTACACTTTTCTTCGCCACTTAAACTTTTTTATGGCTTTGGCACATTTCTTCATGTTTTTGCGTTTTTCGTCAATCGTGCCACTTTTCGTGCCTAAATTTATTGCTCGACTTGAGTTAGGTTTTTAATTTTCCTTTTCACTTAAAAGTATCAATTCGCCATTTTCATTGTTTATATTTTATGTTCTTTTCTCTCCTCTTGCTGGGCGAAGTGCTTCTCAAACTGCAAAAAACGTTTTTTGAAAATTTTCGCCATTTATCCTTCAGCAATCTTTGCGTTTCATTCTGGTAAGTCGTTTTTGTTTTGTCTTTATCCTTCTTTCATTTTTATGTGTTCTAGGTTGAGTATATGCGTTTTTGTATGTGTCATGCGTTTTTCTACGCATTCTTTTCAACGTTTTTTCCATCCTCTCCCACGCGTTTTTGCTTCCTCTTTTTCATTTCGCGTCTTTTCTTTTCCATTCATGTTTATCTTATCCTCACGCAATGGAACCCCTACGTCTTTTTTCCCTACACATTTCTTTCCTTTCCTTACGCATTCTTTCCTTACTCTTCCCTCGCGTTTCATTCGCCATCTCCTCTATGCGCGATGTTCTTTGAGAACTTGTATCTATCCAACGTGTTTGTGTTGAAATCTCTCTTTGTCTCCCTCTCTATGCGTTTTGGTGCGAACATTGAAAAGATCTATCATTTTGAAAGAGAATTTCTTTAACCCTTGAATTCGTATGTAATGGGATTGAAACAAGTTTCAAAACTTTCCACGAAAACAAAAATTGCCAAGCATGAGCGCCATTTCATTTCATCCTTACATCTGTTTTTCCAAAAATGTGCAAAAATGCTGGAGCGTTGAATTTTAGCGCTATGACATATTGAAACATGTCAAAAAATTTCTAACACTGAAATCAAAAGTGAACTTCCTGAGATGTAAGGGCGCTGAATTTTGGCGCCCTTACACTTTTTCCAAGTTTTCGCCAATCCTTTCCGAATGAGCTTCATTTTCGACCAGTGCGCTCTGGAACCTTGTTCTTCCACCTTTGTGCATCGTTTTGCGTGCCTCGTCATTCGCTTCATGCTTTCCCATCCTCGTTGCTCATTTCGTGCTTTCCCATGTTTCCTAACAATTAATGTTTGTTCTGGCTAAACGGATTGCAGTCTCTTTTCAAAGATCGCCAAGTCAGAGTGATTAGAGTTCCAGTTCTTTTTGATGACTGCTACTAAGCCTCCTTCTTCGAAAGCAAAAGGCAAGATGAAGTACAAATATCAAGGTGTCTA